>JAVTVY010041233.1:0-186366 GCA_036873755.1 Hanleya hanleyi
GCCACACGGGACTGACCTATCCAGCAGTAATCCCAGATCGGACTGGCCTATTCAGCAATAATCCCACACGGGACTGGCCTATGCAGCAGTAATCTCACACGGGACTGACCTATTCAGAAGTAATATGATACTGGACTGCAATATGCAGCAGTAACCCCACATGGCACTGACCTATCCAGTCATTATCCTACGTGGGACTGACCTATCCCACTGTAATCCCACACAGGTTTGGCCTATCCAGCAATAATCCCACACGGGACTGGCCTCCCCAGCTGTAACCCACACAGAATTGCCGTATGCAGCAGTAATCCCATACTGGACTGCCTATCTGCACAGCAGTAATCCCACACGGGACTGTCCTATCCAGCATTAATCCCATACGAGACTCATCTATCCAGCAGTAATCCAAGACAGGACCGGCCTATCCAGCGGTAATCCCACTTGGGACTGGACTATCCAACAGTAATCCCACAGGGGACTGGTCTATCCATCAGTAATAACACACGGGACTGGTCCATCCAGCAGTAATCTTACACAGGACTGGCCTATCCAGCAGTAACCTCACATGGGACTGACATATCCAACAGTAATCTCACACTGGACTGCCCTATGCAGCAGTGATCCCACGGCACTGACCTATCCATCCTACATGGGATTAACTTATATGCCGTTAATCCCACATGTGACTGATGTTATTGTCTGTACCAGATAATCTATTCCAGACATTATTGTCTATACCACATCACCTATTCCAGACGTTATTGTTTGCTCTACATGTGTGCTTTCAATACTGCTGCGGCTTCGGCGGATGACCCCGCAAGGCGAGATGTTGGGGTTCTCAGAATGCTTGTTTTGTGTGCATTGATACATTGACAGAAGATGATGTGTCGTGTACCAATATTTAGGTCAAGGTCAAAGGTCAAGGTCACTGTGACCCCAAAATCAGGAAATCATTAAAAATAACTACCAGATACATGTATCTAGTATAGACTGAATATATATGCCTGAATACATGATACGCTATAGGCTAGAAACCAGATTTGCTGTCACATCCAACTCAAAATTATAAAAAAACTCCCATTACGTTTGAAGGTACAGATTCTCATATACTTTCACGTGCATCTGAGATTTTGCGAGCTTCATTTCTTTAATAACGTCATTCCAAGAGAGGGACTTTCTAGCCTATTGGTAAATTATACTATATAGGATAAAGGCAAATACACCTAGAATATATGTGATCAATAAACCATTAGATTGCAAGTGCCTTAGCCTACCAGAACAATCCACAGGCTCTTAAAATTTTGTACCCCAAATGAGCAATAGATAGTGCTTTTTATTCCCTCGGCATATATGCCCAGGGGATATAGTGATAGCCACGAAAGTCTGTCCGTCCATCTGTTGATGTCTGACCGACTGTTTGACTGTCCGTCCATCCGGCTTTTCAACGCAACCCCTCCTACACTTTTGATACGATTCACACGATACTTAGTGAATATTATCGACAGTCTGAAGATGTGCATGTGTTCTTCCCATTGACGGATGATTTTTCTTTACTGAGTTATTACCCTTTACAGATGTAATCAGCCTCAAATCTAGGCTGAAATCGATCGGATGTCTCTCAAACTCAGCGAAAGTGACAAATGTTATAACCGGTACAAAATGAAACACATTTGGCCACAAAAAACTAAACTTGTTTCTACCATTCACGAGAAAATAGAAGAAATTGATCATTAAAAATAAACGACATGGCATGCCGTTTATTTTTCCACGACCCTATCAACAAGCATTCTGTCAACGTATGCTATGCGACATTACCGAATCTTAGGCACGAGCCATGACGTTATCTCACGGCTGCAGCTGTTCAGCATTCAGATTCTTGAGTGTCGCTACGTCACTCATACATCAGTTTCCTTCCAGCATACAACACACACTCAATGGCGAAACAGACAACCCGTCGAAGCGAGCAGAGTTACAAATTTATCTGACAAGATATTCTTGCAGTCGTTGTGTATGGCGATCCCACTATCATCAAATTTAATACATATGATGCTTTAGTAATCTTCCCTACTGAAAAAGCACAGGGGAGAGCTTACAAAATCCATCGATTTCGAGGCTGATTACATCTTTAAATGATATCTTGTCAACGCAACCCCTCCTACACCTTTGATATGGTTCACCTAATACTTGGTGAATATTATAGGCACAGTCTGAAAACGTGCATGTCTCTTGATGTATTGTATTGCATATCACTGATTTCCTGCACACAGAAATGCAGCGGTTTTCCTCTTTCACAGTTGACTGACACGGAGGTCAGGGGGATACACAGTATGCATGCCAGACAAATTTGTCAATCGTAGTGAACCATGACTTCCGGCCAGTCATCAACTGTTTCCATCAAATGACGGTGCTAAACTGCACACATTAGTCTATCTGTAATAGTATTAAACTACCTGATGTACATAACATTTACTGAGTAAATACGGTCTGTAAAACATGCGAGAAACCGGTGGACTATTTCTTGAAAACTGCAAAATGAATCCATATGAGTTGTCTCCCTTGTTCACCTGACGTTCTATTAGTAAATGCCAAAACCGCGCATAAGTATTTTAATGTATGGATTATAATGAATAGATTCTTGAAAAACTAACCTACTGTTGTTATATTTAGTAAAGCTCCTAAAATGAGTACAAAATTATTTCACTAATCATGCTAATCGAATAATTAACACAATCACTGCTATATTTGTTAAAATCACACTGATGAGAACATGCTTTATCATGCTTTATGCCTACATTATTAACATGACTACGCCATTCAAGTCTTTGAAATTTTGAATTGGATGTTAGATAGCAGTGGATGGGAAAAAGGGGGTGGGGTGGGGACGGGGGATTGGTTTAACGTCCTACTCGACAAGGTTATTTCACTCATATGGTGACGGCCATCTTTAGTGGTGGCGGAAGCCAGAGTACCTGGAGAGAACCACCGCCTGTCGGCAAGTATTTGCCAAACTTTCACACATGCACCAGGGGCCCCTGGAGACATTTGGTTTCAGAATCATAGATATGCATGTTATCTTTTGCAATCACATTAAATATCCATCTGTTTGTTAAAACCACTGTCATAGTTCTTTGAAACTGTATGCAATGTGTAACCATTAACTCATTTTAGGGCGGTGCATGTTTGAGAGTTTGCCAGTTACTTGCCAACAGGCAGTGGTTCTCTCCAGGTACTCATACTTCCTCCACAAACCAATTCTGAATGAGCTTGATCCTTAAAGGCTTAGGTAGTATCACCTGGCAATGTTGAAATTGTGGTTGTCCCTTCTCCACCAAAAACTTGCCTTGGGGGTATTGCCATTATCCCAACATCTACCTTTTCTCATTACCATCATATCTCACCTGGGTTCTTAATTTTGACAGTCTACACGGTTTGCATGTTAATTTGTTTTAATATGATATTCATAATAACAGTAAATATATTCTTTGGTTGATGTTTGAGGCTATTGAGGGCAAGGATTTGCAATGTCTCTTTTAATGTGTCTTCTGTATGTCTAAATACTGACATATGTATTTGAAATTTACAGGAGTGGCTTCAAAATCAACACCTCCAAGTGGTCATCCGACTCTTTGAAAGAATGATAGAGAGATCTGGAAGACAGCCAAGAAACAAGCTACTACATGTACCTCTAACACCTACAGATGTGCAGACTCAACGAGTCATCATCAGCTTTATCATGAACAATTCAGCCTCTTGGCTCCAGCAATGACTTAAAGACTTATGAATCCATACTGATACAATGTATTTGATGTGGACATGTGTTTTTTCATTTGTTTTTGAGCCACACTGTTTAGGCTTCACCCATGGACAATTTTGTATTCATATGCTAAATAGTAAATTGTTCAACATTTTACATGTGGTAATGTTTGATCATATGTTCATTTTCTTGATCCACTGATCTGTCAGTCATTAAAAAAGTCTTTTTCTTCTCTCTCATGGCCAAAAAAATGAGGTACTAAATGGACCTCCTTCAATATCACAGTCCCAAGCTCTTTAGCCATGAAAGGCATGAGATGACTTCTTTGCCCACGTGACTGCAAAAACTGGAAATTAATAAACTGAAAATCCAAACAACTTCGAAAATGTTATTGTCTCAGAGTTGAGGAGACATTTGCAAACAGAAATTATCACCTGTAAAACTCAGTGAGTAAAATAGTACAGCATTTCCAATGGTTTGTTGCCTAACCTCGGTGTGATGTAACATGGGCCATGTTGCTGTTTCACACCTTTTATCGTCTAGTTCATCATTCAACCTTCAGCCATCATCCATTAAAACAATTTCCGCATTCATAATCCAAAATCCTAATTTATATAACTGCATTACCACCAAATTAAGAACAAAATCATAGTACATGCATGTATACCGGTATATAATAAACATAGGCTAGGTTTCTACAAGAGAGAAGCAGTCAACAGTTTTCAATGATGCTGGTAGGACACCATGATGTTCCAAAGATAGCAAATCCATATCGCTGATCAGTATTCTTAATCCATAATTCTCTTGCACCAAATACCTCGTTTTGAAACGTTTAAAATCTTCAGCTGGCAGTCTTCAATTATCATGAATACTTCGATGACACAATTTTATTTAACAGGGAAGTAAACGTCGAATTATTTGCAGTAATTAAAGTATGTCGGCTAATGATTTGAACTGATTTGAAATTCCTATACATATATGTCTGGTTCATGACAAATTTTTATATGCCCGTCAATTTTGACGAGATGTATTATGGTATGGCATCATCTGTCCGTCCATCCATTAACACGAGAAAAATATTTTGCTGAATTCTTACCAAATTGCCAGACATTACCTTCACCATGTGAACATGTGCATGTGACCTTTTCGACCCGATCTGACATTTTTTCCAGAGTTAAGCCACTTGATCATCTAAAAAAAATACTTCCATCAGTTTTGCTTGTGAATGTGACTCGTCCAAAAGGTTTTGCTGGATTCTTTCCTAACTTGCCACACATTACCATGTCAAGATGAGCATGTGACCTTTTCGACGCTATTCACCATGTCAAGATGAGCATGTGACCTTTTCGACGCTATTCACCATGTCAAGATGAGCATGTGACCTTTTCGACGCTATTCACCATGTCAAGATGAGCATGTGACCTTTTCGACCCTATTCACCATGTCAAGATGAGCATGTGACCTTTTCGACCCGATTCAACATTTTCTCTTGAGTTATGCCTCTTGATCATCAAAAAAACTACTTCCATACGTAACTCGTCATAGAGGTTTGCTGGAATCCTTTGAAATTCGCCACACATTGTCATCACCATGTGAAGATGTGCATGTGACCTTCTCAACTAACTGCGTGAAAAAACCCCCGTTCCATCTGCTGCCTTCTCTTGTGAACGCACAAGTTTTTGTCAGATTCTTAGAAATTTGAGTCCCAATATCGTCAACATGTGAAGATGTCCTTCTTGACCTGATCTGACTTTTTTCTGAGTCATGCTCCTTGATCATCAAAAAGAACAACTTCAAACAGCTACATGTACATTTCCTTGTGAATGCAACTTGTCATAGAGATTTTGCTGAAACAATTGATCATCCTATATCCTGAAACATTGTTTTTTATATAGAAATCAGGCGTGTGCTGTAATGATGAATGGTAGGCCCCATTCTTCTGGAGGTTTTCCAATTTCATTTTTAGAAGACCCTCTATAGGTTACCATTAAGGTTACCCATTTTCTAATGAATGGTAAGAAAATATTACAGCACATGCCTGTGGAATGATCCCAATATCAGCTAACCTGATGACTTTCCTTAGCTTCGCTTCATTGCTCATAACCATATTTATCTCCTGGGTTATTCTCTCCTTTTCGGGGGTTTAGCCATGATGTCTACTGTGGATGTTTAAGGACATATCTTGGGTTCAACTGAACTTTTTTTAAATTGCAGCGGGTGGTTGGGTGGGTTCAGGTTCCTGTTGCTTCAATGCATTTTGCTGAGAAGCAACAGGAACTTAATAATGTGATGTCTAGCACTGTAATATCACTTGTCTTTATTGCCCATGTAAGCGTCCTGTCTGTCTTGTGCGCTGTCCTCAGTGTTGTATAGGGTGGATGGAGGGTGACTGGTTCCATGCTGCTTCAAAGATTTCTTCTTTGAAGTAGCAGGAACACAACTGGGCTAGGTGATGCTTAGTTGGTTCGTCGTGATATGGTTGAAATATTGTTGAAAGCGACGTTAAATTCTATTCACTCACTCACTTTTTAAATTGCAGTACAAATAGAAATAAAAAGGAAAAGGTCACATATGACTGTTATAATGAGGGACAAGTGAATATGCATGTATGTAGGTTATGGTAAAAACTGAGATCTGGTCAAGCCTAACATTTTACCTTGAGAAACCTGAAACTGACTTTATACTGATAAAGATTGAGAATGTAATGGAAGGAAGGCCATATTCAGTTTCTGTTATCAGGGATTTTACACTTAGAATGACTCCAGCAAGCTTAATTGAACTTTGACATTTTCTTTATTCCTGTAATGATGATGGAACAAAACATCATTCATGGTCATGGGGGAACTACGTAAAACGGAGATTATGTAAAACGGTTAAAATATTTAATTTTATATGCACATATTGTGGGATTTACCTGAAGTATCAATAAAAAAACTCCAATGTCATGTAAGTCGAGGGAGCCAGTATTTCATTTCTTGGTAGAAGTCTCCTGTACATTTTTTACTTCAGCACGGAAGCAGCTGGTATTTCATTTGAGCTATCGGGAGATGTCTTAGACATTGATGCCTCTTTGTGCACACAATCTATGGTAAATCTGCTAGTCGCTGTGAAAATTGTTTGGGTAATTGGAACAAATGTATTGCTTTGTTTCATTTCAGCAACAAAGTAATGAATGAAAATGAAATGAACAGAAAACTGTTATTTTCTTTTAGACTGTCACTTCATTAAATCATTGCAGTGAATGTGACCAATAATTATATGTAAACCAGTCAGAATCTTTAATTTGTATACAAGATTAGCGCAATCAAAAACAATAAATCGGATGATCCCAGGTTTGAAGTGAGTCCAGCCAGTCTGTCAAGGGTTATACAATCGGTCTGCATATGCAAACTGATCCAACACTCTGCCTTGTTGGCACATAATACACGATTTGGGCTGAAACTGGCTCTAGCTAATTTGAATAATAGTAGTTTTCTCTGGACTCTGATGATTCGTGTAGTCTTAAATGTCTCCATTCCAGGCAGGATCAAAGCACTTCCTCTCTTGAGCGCTCGGTACTTTTGGCCTTGTGCCAAAACTGGGCTGCAATATTGGATACATTTCCATATCAATGGACACGTCCTGCATATGGGGTGAAAAAAGGGGTTTATCTCTGCTTGGCATCACGAACTGCATGGGAATTTGCCAGCTAAAAGAGGTTCATATGGGGACGTTCTGAAGAGTAAAAGTCGCTGATAATCCCACCTGGCTCATTCTTTCAATCTTTCCATGGATGTCAGCAAATCATTCTATCACAGCTTTGTAAACACCAATATTTTCAAAACCCTTTAAGTAAACTGCGTATTAACCTCGAGTCCTTGCTATAATTGCTTTCAAATAACAGATGTATCCATTTTTATTGGGAATGGATATGGGAGTCCCGTCATCGAAAAAAAAAGGATGTTCACTTTCGTATATTCATTTTCTGACGCTGTCGTGGCGATTGGTTTCGTAAAACCCTCTAAAATATATTTAGGACTCTCTTCTTTAGGATATAACAAGCTGAAAATATTGTAAATAGGTTTGAAAGAGAGTAAAACGGCTATTGAGTGGCGCTTTATAGGAGATTGTTCATAACCGGGTTGGTATTTCATGATATCCCACGCCTCTGTCTAATTTGAACGCTCGAATAAGAACGTTCTTTTTCTGACGCTCCTTTTTCTGACGGGATAGTGTTCATTTTCCGACTGATTCTTTCTGAACGAGTACGGGTTCATTTTCTGACGCATTCTTTCAGTTTGAACGTGAAAACTTTTGACACGCTCTCGAACTCGTTGATGCGGATGTTTTTCCCATCCCACAACTACATAAGCCCACAATACTAGCAATCTCCCGACCACATAAATGGGGGACTTTCGAATAGTTAGGACCGCGGTTTTTCACGAATGGGCCGTTTTCGATTACTTAGGGAACCGTGTCACGTGACCTGGCGAAAAATGCCCGTTTTCGAATTTACTTAGGGTCGCGAATACTTAGGGAACTTACCGTATAAATGGCTGTCATGGGGATCTACCTGAAAAATAGCATTTTTTCTGGTTTTCCTCAAATTTATTTTTCCCACTTTCATACATTATTTTATTTCATCACTAATCACCCTACTGAATCGACAAGTATGATTATAGGTGAAAACCGCCGGTCACGTGTCAAATCACAGTCAATGGTAGGTTTTTCGGTGCTTTCGTTATCAAGCGTGGGCGTGTGTCTGACCAGACGACAGTGACCACAGCCGAAAATGAACGATTTTCAGCATATCGATGACAGGTATGGTTACTGGTGTCCAGTCATTTTTTGAAGGAGAGATATCGTACTATATTGTCACCAAATGTAGGGTTATTACTATTTCAAGTTAACAAAAATTTTAAACATTTTTGCGGTGAGAGGTGTTTCTAGGTGTTGGTAGACAGTCCATGGTAGGTATTAGCATCGAATTATAGTGTGAGGAAATGAACACAAAATGAACACGTGGGAACTTACTACCTGCCTCATGTATCACTGACTCATTCATCTCTCGATTCCTTCCACTTGTGTGTGTTTAAGAGGAATATGAACCATTAATAGTTTATTCTCTGTCTGTCTGATATTACGACAGTCCATGATATCATCATCGGACCGATCGACAGTCCATGGTAGGTCAACATGCAGTGTGAATGATGCACAGAGAGCACATCGTCTGATCCAATGATTCGCCAAATGGACTGTTGCCAAGACAAATGGTAGCTACCATGGACTGTCGACATATCTGATATATAATCATATGTTGCCTCATTATAACATTGCAGCTGTTATGCGGCTTCAATGTGAAGTGATCCAACCTACAGTTCATGGTCGCATGACAAATGGACTGGTGCATTCACCTATAATCATACTTGTCGATTCAGTAGGGTGCTAATACACATACTTACTGTGCACTGTAACAAGATCAAACATGTCTTTTTCTCCTAGTTTGTGACGTGTGTGCTAGTACATTTTCTTTCATTACCAAATTGATGATGAAGCTTAACATGTGTTGGTTACCTCATGTGGTGGTGACCTTTTTTTCAAAGTCTAATTTACAGTGAATGTATAGATTTAATGTTAGCACAATATCTTTGAAGGAGTGAAGTCCGGCTATTCAAATTCATAACACATACTGCAGCTTGGTGGTGAACCAGATCTATATCAAAGATGATTAATCTTGACTCATTTTCCATGGTCAAATGCTTTTAATAGCACAGTGTGTCTTACATGTTTGAGGATTAGAGCTGCCGGCTTTCTCAAATTTACACAAGCAATGTTTTTGTTAAATCACGATAACCCTAATGACGATGACTGACATTGACCTATTCAAGGTGAAATCATAAAATAAAACTGAATTCTAACCCTTCTGATTAAAGGATTATAACCAAGATTTCTGAACTTGTACTACATATGCTGAGCTTGACCTACTCGCAAATTGGCAGGTCTCGTTATCCTACAATTTAGTCCATTTCACGCTTCAGTGATTTCACACTCTGCTTGGATGGCTATTGGTTGTAATTCTTACAGCTTCCCCATAGAAATAGCAGTCAAATATACTTTATACATAAGAAGTTATGGTAATTTACTTACTTGGGAAATTTTAATATGAGGATGGCAAATTATGTGCTTCCTAAGTATAAGCATGGGAGAACTGTGAGGACAGCTACACCTAAACCAGGTATGGTAGGATATCGGGACCTCTCTCATTGAAACATCATTACTGGTACGCATATATGCAAACCGGGGTATTGCTGTGTCTACCTAGACCATCCTCGAGATGATCAGTTGCTTTGTACATGTGTAGATTAATAATATTTTCAACATAGATTGCTATATCGAGGATTGCAATTACCTTTTGAATCGCAAATTTCCAACTGTTTTTACTTTCCCCCTTTGTTGTGTACTAGTGCTACAGTACCTAGATTGTGTGATACAAGCTCTATCTTGAAAAGAATTAAATCTACAGTATGCTTTCAATCAATCAAATCAGCATTTCCACTACCGGTAATTCATGAATTAGCCGTTTCAACGAATTTCTTATGATAAATTATTTTGTTTAAGTACATGTAGTATACTATTACGCGTCTTATTCTAAGTAGCATACCGGTAATTTAAATTGTTCGATAACTTCTTGAATCACTACATATCACAGACCGACATGTATGCATGTATACGTTATTAAAATTCTATGTTTCATGATCTTTGAATTTCTGAGCATATCCATGCCATTGTTCAGTCTGATTTAAATTTAATTTGAAGTAAAGCGTACATCATCCATTCAAGCATGTTAGTAGTACGTTGATGCTTCATAATAATGGCTATATAGTTATATAAATAAACAAATTGCTTATGGATAACAACTTCTAGTTTATTCAGGACGACGTTTCGATACAGGTACTAGTATCGTTCTCAAGTCAATGACATCAGTAGTAGTGTCTCCGCATTTAAAGTCGCATTGACCCCTTTGCACTTAAACTTGAGGCGTTGGCGCTGGAGATTGGAAAGTGACCTCTGCCAGAGTTTGGCCGCCATCTTGAATTTGGTAAAAAAACTTGACCAACGTGGCAGCGGCTTATTCTGTTAAACTCGGATAAAAGGTCACGTGACCCTTGTATTCCTCCGCGGTGATGCGGTCATGTCTGGCGGTGATGCGGTCGCCTCCGTGGAGAAAAAGTAGTCCCCAGAAAACAAATACGCTGCATGGTCCGATTGGGTCGAGTGAGGTATCAAAGTGAAGCATTCGTGAAGGGGCATCTGATGGGCTGGGTGCGGGGTTGAAATAGCGGCATTCTGCGCATGCGCGGTGGCCAAAGGGTATGGAAATAGACGTTTTGGGGTCTAGGGGAGCCACCATTGGGCCGATTGGGTCGAGTGAGGTATCCATGTGAAGCATTCGTGAAGGGGCATCTGACTGGACTAGTGGTTTGGGCGTTGTCACCATTCTGTGCATGCGCAGACAGGGAATTGTGGGAAAAGGGTATGGAAATATACGTTTTGGGGTCTAGGTAAGCCCCTAGTGGGCCGATTAGGTCGAGTGAGATATCAATGTGAAGCATACATGAGGGGGCATCCGACGGACTGGGTGTGGGTTGAAATATCGGCATTCTGCGCATGCGCAGACAGGGAATTATGGGAAAAGGATATGGAGATAGACGTTTTGGGATCTAGGTAAGCCCCTAATGGGCCGATTGGGTCAAGTGAGGTATCACTGTGAAGCACACATGAGGGGGCATCTGACTGGACTAGTGGTTCGGGCGTTGTCACCATTCTGCGCATGCGCAAACAGGGAATTGTGGGAAAAGGCTATGGAAATAGACGTTTTGGGGTCTAGGGGAGCCACTAATGGTCCGACTGGGTCGAGTGAGGTATCAAAGTGAAGTATTCTTGAAGGGGCATCCGACAGGGTGGGTGACACGTGGAACTGACGTCATCCTGCGCATGCGCGGTAGACCAAGAATATGAAAATAGACGTTTTGGGATCTAGGAGAGCCCCTAATGGGCCGATGGAGTCGTATGGGGTATCAATGTGAAGCACACATGAGGGGGCATCTGCTTGCACTAGTGGCTCGAGCGTTGTCACCATTCGGCGCGTGCGCAGACAGGGAATTGTGGGAAAAGGGTATGGAAATAGACGTTTTGGGAGCTAGGGGAGCCCCTAATGGGCCGATATAGCCGTATGAGGTATCAATGTGAAGCACACAAGATGGGGCACCCGCCTGGACTAGTGTCTCGGTCGTTGTCACCATTCTGCGCATGCGCAAACAGGGAATTGTGAGCAACGCCCGCCAACGGCAAGCTCAACGCTTCAACCCCCTGGTGAATTAGCCCAAAAGCTCTGATTTTCATGGAATTGTCGCTAATTCATTGGAAATGCAGTTACGCCCGTCAACGTCCGCCTTAACGCCCTAGCATAACAACTTGACGCCATGATATAGACAGATGAGAGAAGAAGAACAACAACAAGGATGAGAGAACAACAACAAGTTTGTTTTTTTTCATATAGTTTATTTTTCCCTCCATCATAACATACCCACGCTGGGGGAGCCGCGTTGGGTATGTTTACAATTTAAGAATACTCTTGTCCAATCAGAGACCGCCATTTTGTCCTGCCATATTCGTTCTTGCCCGTTAGATGTATTCTCGGCTGCACTTGTCCAATCAGAAGCCGTCCTTAAGAAAGCCCCATCTTCGGCCCTGTTCGCTCTCATCCGTTTGTTCTAATCGGCGTCGGTCAGGCCTGGATATTCGTTGGGCAGCATATCCTGAAACAGTTGTTTGCGCATTCTTATCGCATTTTCCAGGGCCTCGGTGGGTGGTAACCCCATAGCCTCTTCCAAGTGACGTTTGGTCTTCATGATGGATCTGTGCGTGGGGTCGCCTTTCATTTCAAGCGGTAGTAAGGTATACTGTTCATAGATCGCCATGGCTGTTTTCCTGATGCGGGGCCGCATTTCGGTGTATGCCTGTTGTAAGTTATCCTGTCCCGCGTCCTCGATCGCTTCAGCGTGAGTATTGATAGCTGCTGTCACAATACGATCCCAGAAGGTAGGTTCTGCCTCACTTTCCTGGGATGTAGGCTGACCATCTGAGGTCAAGCTCTCCATATCAGTAGATAGACTGTCAGCAATCTTGGATTCGGTATCAGTCGATACACTCTCATCGATCTCTGTATCGGCATCCGATTCAACGGACTCCTCGGCATCTTCAATCCCATGTATATTTTTCTGGTGTCGCATCATATCGTAATGTCTGGTGAACGTGCGTTCACATTCGGAACAAGTATAAGCCATGTTGACGGTTGAACGTCGACTGTGGGTGTTTTGGGAACACACTCGCTTTCATAGACAGTAACACCCGCCAACGCCCACTGTTACGCCTTAACGCCCATTATGTACGCCTTGACGCTCGTCTCAACGCTTTAACACACTTTCGTAACGCTTTAACGTCGTTTAATGATGCGTTCAAACAAATGCTGCTTTTGTGCTATTGCTCTGACATACGCCGCTTTCCAGTTCATGCCCGAGGTTTTCAACATCGACGCTGTTCTTTCGATTTCCAAATGCGCTGGGTCCTTGTGCAACAATTTCATATGGGTCACGAGGTCGACATACTGCTGACGTAAAGCCCGTCGTAGTCTGGGTGCCAATCTGTTATGGGCTAAAATTGCGGCTTCCTCTTTCGAATACCCTTTGCGTTGAAACTTGTTTTCTGTGACCGCCAACATCTCACCCATCTCGGCGTCCATACTTTCTTTGAACAAATCCTTCCATAGCCTCGAGTTCACATTATGTTTTTCAACCTCGGGTTGGTCCTTCACGGTTGGGTGATATTTCGGGGCTGGTGGTATGAAGGAGGCCCGCTGTACGGGGGTGGGTTGCTGCTCTGTCAGGAGTGGACTCGGCGGATGGTGTAGAGGCTGCAGTGATTCCTCGCCGGGTAACAGGTGGGTCGTCAGCCGACGATCTTCGGGGGTATGGGCTTTCAAATCTACGAACAGGTAGCCGTACGGACGACTTGTCGCCCCTTGAAACGCCTATATGAAATGGTCGATGTTCTGAGGATAAATTCGACTACCAAACACACGGATTTGTGCTCTGTCAGTGGGATTGGAGAACAACACAAAGTATTGGCAGTTCAAGGCAATATCTCTGGACGCCCTCCCTTGAGGAAAGAGATTCTGTGTCAAATAGATGACGGACAGATTCCGATGATGGGATCCTTTAGTAAACAAGTCGGCGACGTGTGAATTGTCCTTGGCCGCACTCATCAGATCATCTAGAACTACCACGTTGGTCTGCTCGGGGTCAAAGTAATACGGTTCGTTTATGTCGTGGGGAATCCCTGGGACGAAGCTCACATTCTGTAACCTTGTAGTTTCGTAGGCGGGCTGCCATTGGCTATAGCACCAAACAACACGTGTCGGAGCTGGGGTTGCCACATCTCCCTCTAAGAACTTCATCACCCAGGACGTCTTTCCACATGCCGTAGGGCCGCTCACCGTCATCGTATAGGGATGCTCTACTGCTCTTGTTGGACCTATAGCGGGACCGGCTGTGTCTCTTGGTTGTGTTTGCGTTGAATGTGCCTGAGCATACTATCGCGACGAGAGAAGGTTCTCTGACAGAACGTACACGTACACGACATGTTCATCAGTCGACCAATACATATGGACTGATGATGGACACATGTTTGTTCCTATATTTACAGACCACCACCACAGACACCACCACTGTAACCTCCACTAACATCACGCGAAGAAGAAGATTTCACACAACATCATTGATTACGCTAATAATGACTGAGCTTGACAACACCAGGCCATCTGCCAGCCACAACGCCCGGTGGTGGTAGCCCCCGTGAGGCAGAGTTTTGGATCGGAGTTTCCGGAGCTCAAAAGCCAGTGGAAGCCAGGAAGCCAACATGACGCCGCCTGCAGGCATGCGCGGGTACCAGGCTGCACCCGCACCCGGTGTACCCTATTCCCAGCGGGCCAGGCACAGGGTGCAGCACAGGTACACGCGCATGCCGCGATGATTGCTCATGTCTGAGCCTGAGTCTGGCAAGCTTGGAGCCCTGAGCTCCGCAAGCTTTGGAGCTCCGGAGAGCTCCGATCCAGCCCTGCCTCTGGCTGGGCTACCACCACCACCGCGTTGACGCGTTGGTGGTGGCGTTGGCGGCGTTGGTGGTGCTGGTGGCGTTGGTGGTGGCGTTGGTGGCGTTGGTGGTGGTGTTGGTGGCGTTGGTGGTGGTGTTGGTGGTGTGTGGCGGTGGTGTTGGTGGAGTTGGTGGTGGTGTGTGTGGTGGTGGTCTGTAAATATAGGAACAAACATGTGTCCATCATCAGTCCATATGTATTGGTCGACTGATGAACATGTCGTGTACGTGTACGTTCTGTGAGAGAGCATTCTCTCGTCGCGATAGTATGCTCAGGCACATTCAACGTAAACACAACCAAGAGACACAGCCGAGTCCCGCTATAGGTCCAACAAGAGCAGTAGAGCATCCCTATACGATGACGGTGAGCGGCCCTACGGCATGTGGAAAGACGTCCTGGGTGATGAAGTTCTTAGAGGGAGATGTGGCAACCCCAGCTCCGACACGTGTTGTTTGGTGCTATAGCCAATGGCAGCCCGCCTACGAAACTACAAGGTTATAGAATGTGAGCTTCGTCCCAGGGATTCTCCACGACATAAACGAACCGTATTACTTTGACCCCGAGCAGACCAACGTGGTAGTGCTAGACGATCTGATGAGTGCGGCCAAGGACAATTCACACGTCGCCGACTTGTTTACTAAAGGATCCCATCATCGGAATCTGTCCGTCATCTATTTGACACAGAATCTCTTTCCTCAATGGAGGGCGTCCAGAGATATTGCCTTGAACTGCCAATACTTTGTGTTGTTCTCCAATCCCATTGACAGAGCACAAATCCGTGTGTTTGGTAGTCGAATTTATCCTCAGAACATCGACCATTTCATGCAGGTGTTTCAAGGGGCGACAAGTCGTCCGTACGGCTACCTGTTCGTAGATTTAAAAGCCCATACCCCTGAAGATCGTCGGCTGACGACCCACCTGTTACCCGGCGAGGAATCACCGCAACGTCATATACCCCTACACCATCCGCCGAGTCCACTCCTGGCAGAGCAGCAACCCACCCCCGTACAGCGGGCCTCCTTCATACCACCAGTCCCGGAATATCACCCAACCGTGAAGGACCAATCCGAGGTTGAAAAACATAATGTGATCTCGAGGCTATGGAAGGATTTGTTCAAAGAAAGTATGGACGCCGAGATGGGCGAGATGTTGGAGGTCACAGAAAACAAGTTTCAACGCAAAGGGTATTCGAAAGAGGAAGCCGCAATTTTAGCCCATAACAGATTGGCACCCAGACTACGACGGGCTTCACGTCAGCGGTATGCCGACTTACTGACCCATATGAAATTGTTGGATAAGGACCCAGTCCATATGGAAATTGAAAGAACAGCGTCGATGTTGAAAACCTCGGGCATGAACTGGAAAGCGGCGTATGTCAGAGCAATAGCACAAAAGCAACATTTGTTTGAACGCATCATTAAACGACGTTAAAGCGTTAAGAAAGTGTGTTAAAGCGTTGAGACGAGCGTCAAGGCGTACATAATGGGCGTTAAGGCGTAACAGTGGGCGTTGGCGGGTGTTACTGTCTATGAAAGCGAGTGTGTTCCCAAAACACGCACAGTCGACGTTCAACCGTCAACATGGCTTATACTTGTTCCGAGTGTGAAGGCACGTTCACCAGACATTATGATATGATGGGACACCAGAAAAATATATATGGGATTGAAGACGCCCAGGAGTCCGTTGAATCGGATGCTGATACAGAGATCGATGAGAGTGTATCGACTGATACCGAATCCAAGATTGCTGACAGTCTATCTACTGATATGGAGAGCTTGACCTCAGATGGTCAGCCTACATCCCAGGAAAGTGAGGCAGAACCTACCTTCTGGGATCGTATTGTGACAGCAGCTATCAATACTCACGCTGAAGCGATCGAGTACGCGGGACAGGATAACTTACAACAGGCATACACCGAAATGCGGCCCCGCATCAGGAAAACAGCCATGGCGATCTATGAACAGTATACCTTACTACCGCTTGAAATGAAAGGCGACCCCACGCACAGGTGCATCATGAAGACCAAGTGTCACTTGGAAGAGGCTATGGGGTTACCACCCACTGAGGCCCTGGAAAATGCGATAAGAATGCGCAAACAACTGTTTCAGGATATGCTGCCCAACGAATATCCAGGCCTGACCGACGCCGATTAGAACAAACGGCTGAGAGCGAACAGGGCCGAAGATCGGACTTTCTTAAGGACGGCTTCTGATTGGACAAGTGCAGCCGAGAATACATCTAACGGGCAAGAACGAATATGGCAGGACAAAATGGCGGTCTCTGATTGGACAAGAGTATTCTTAAATTGTAAACATACCCAACGCGGCTCCCCCAGCGTGGGTATGTTATGATGGTGGGGAGAATAAACTATATAAAAAAAAAACTTGTTGTTGTTGTTGTTCTCTCATCCTTGCTGTTGTTGTTCTCTCATCTGTCTATATCATGGCGTCAAGACGTTATGCTAGGGCGTTAAGGCGAACGTTGACGGGCGTCACTGCATTTCCAATGAATTAGCGACAATTCCATGAAAATCAGAGCTTTTGGGTTAATTCACCAGGGCGTTGAAGCGTTGAGCTTGGCGTTGGCGGGCGTTGCTCACAATTCCCTGTTTGCGCATGCGCAGAATGGTGACAACGGCCGAGACACTAGTCCAGGCGGGTGCCCCCTCATGTGTGCTTCACATTGATACCTCATACGGCTCTATCGGCCCATTAGGGGCTCCCCTAGCTCCCAAAACGTCTATTTCCATACCCTTTTCCCACAATTCCCTGTCTGCGCACGCGCAGAATGGTGACAACGCTCGAGCCACTAGTGCAAGCAGATGCCCCCTCATGTGTGCTTCACATTGATACCCCATACGACTCCATCGGCCCATTAGGGGCTCTCCTAGATCCCAAAACGTCTATTTTCATATTCTTGGTCTACCGCGCATGCGCAGGATGACGTCAGTTCCACGTGTCACCCACCCTGTCGGATGCCCCTTCAAGAATACTTCACTTTGATACCTCACTCGACCCAGTCGGACCATTAGTGGCTCCCCTAGACCCCAAAACGTCTATTTCCATAGCCTTTTCCCACAATTCCCTGTTTGCGCATGCGCAGAATGGTGACAACGCCCGAACCACTAGTCCAGTCAGTTGCCCCCAGTGATACCTCACTTGACCCAATCGGCCCATTAGGGGCTTACCTAGATCCCAAAACGTCTATCTCCATACCCTTTTCCCATAATTCCCTGTCCGCGCATGCGCAGAATGCCGATATTTCAACCCACACCCAGTCCGTCGGATGCCCCCTCATGTATGCTTCACATTGATATCTCACTCGACCCAATCGGCCCACTAGGGGCTTACCTAGACCCCAAAACGTATATTTCCATACCCTTTTCCCAAAATTCCCTGTCTGCGCAAGCGCAGAATGGTGACAACGCCCAAACCACTAGTCCAGTCAGATGCCCCTTCACGAATGCTTCACATGGATACCTCACTCGACCCAATCGGCCCAATGGTGGCTCCCCTAGACCCCAAAACGTCTATTTCCATACCCTTTGGCCACCGCGCATGCGCAGAATGGCGCTATTTCAACCCCGCACCCAGCCCATCAGATGCCCCTTCACGAATGCTTCACTTTGATACCTCACTCGACCCAATCGGACCATGCAGCGTATTTGTTTTCTGGGGACTACTTTTTCTCCGCGGAGGCGACCGCATCACCGCCAGACATGACCGCATCACCGCGGAGGAATACAAGGGTCACGTGACCTTGTATTCGAGTGTAACAGAATAAGCCGCTGCCACATTGGTCAAGTTTTTTTACCAAATTCAAGATGGCGGCCAAACTCTGGCAGAGGTCACTTTCCAATCTCCAGCGCCAACGCCTCAGAATGCCGATATTTCAACCCACACCCAGTCCGTCGGATGCCCCCTCATGTATGCTTCACATTGATATCTCACTCGACCCAATCGGCCCACTAGGGGCTTACCTAGACCCCAAAACGTATATTTCCATACCCTTTTCCCACAATTCCCTGTCTGCGCATGCGCAGAATGGTGACAACGCCCAAACCACTAGTCCAGTCAGATGCCCCTTCACGAATGCTTCACATGGATACCTCACTCGACCCAATCGGCCCAATGGTGGCTCCCCTAGACCACAAAACGTCTATTTCCATACCCTTTGGCCACCGCGCATGCACAGAATGGCGCTATTTCAACCTCGCATCACCGCCAGACATGACCGCATCACCGCGGAGGAATACAAGGGTCACGTGACCTTGTATCCGAGTTTAACAGAATAAGCCGCTGCCACATTGGTCAAGTTTTTTTTACCAAATTCAAGATGGCGGCCAAACTCTGGCAGAGGTCACTTTCCAATCTCCAGCGCCAACGCCTCAAGTTTAAGTGCAAAGGGGTCAATGCGACTTTAAATGCGGAGACACTACTACTACCATCAATAAGTAAATAATCAGTATATATACAGTTCCTTGAGTAAATGTCAATAGGATGATAACAATAGTATTATACTAGGTTATCCATAAGCAATTTGTTTATTTATCTACTTCCCAACTTCTAAATGCCACTTAAGGAAACTATATAGTTATAGTTTGTTTTTTGAAACAAGCGGGATAAGAATAATTTTTGGTTGTCATTTCCCATGTATTGTCATTAAAAATGGAGCTAAACCCAGTACCGGTACCATGTTTGTCAATACCATGATTACTTGTGAACCTTCTCTGAAAAACAAATAAATATTTGGAAGATAATTTGGACTGTGATTTTTTTGTGAGGAAACATCTTGTAGCACGACGGTACAATATTTATTTTGTAGGATTGCCACATTGACTAACCTGGCTTTTCAAATTCTAGGTTTATTAATGTTATAAGAATCATAAAATATTCTGCATGTGGTGACGGAGTACATGCTTGTTAAAAGGCTGTGTTCTTTTGTATTGTTCAACAAAAGACTAAACCAATTATTTATGGAACTGTCTCATAGGTTAGGCCTATTGGTAAACTAAATTTACATTTATGCCAAAGGCATTCAACTGAAAAAATATTGCACCGTCAATCTTGCCTTTAGTTTTGTACTGCTTTCGTAATTCCAGAGGAGCATGGTTTGATGGATGAATCCACCAAGTTCCTGATCACTTTTGGTTGCCCAAAAATAACGGGAACGATCATGAACTTGTGGGTTTATTCAAACCACGAGGAGAAATTGTCAGACTGTTGTTGTTGTTGTTGTGATCACGTGATGAACAGCTGTCTCGGGTTTCGCCGGAAAGAAACGAACGCCAGACGACGAGAAGGGAAATGAGAAATAACCGATAACATTGATAAAAAGAAGACTGAGAAATGATCTGGGGTTGGTATACAATAGTATTCGAATGCAATGACAGAAAAATGAACGATAATATCGTAATAATGAGATTTCAGCCGTGATTCTCGCTCGGCCAAAATGAAAATTGCGAAACAATGTCTACGAATATTTGACCTAATAGCTCATTCTCCGGCCATGTACATCACCCAATTGTCTCCGCTCGGTTGTGCTCCGTCCATTCTCCGCCGACTCAGGTCCGGAGTGTGCGGTGAAAAAGTCGGACGTCCAGCGGGTGTGGTCCGGCCCGGAGAACACATCTCTCCGGCCTGGACCAGAGCGGGGGAAATTGCGTGTGTAGTCCAATTTGCAGACGAACATAATATTCAATAATTCTGCTATATTTAGCCTATGGAATATCAAATTATTAAATACTGGTACCACCCTGATTCTTCATGTCGGACTTATATTAAAATATTCAAGTTAAGCTTAAACGTGTAAAACTGGTCAATGATCACCTGTGCGCCCTGGCCCCGCCTGTGACCCCGCCCATTCCAGGACGTTGTCCCGGGATTGATGATCTCATTGTTCAGGGGACCAGAAATTCCATGTAAGACCCGTGCACCGTAAATATATACATCGCCAATGTAAAATAAAGTACTACCATATACTATTCTGATATACTGACAAACAAGTAACAAATTATAACTAGTATATTAACACCTAATATTATTTGACTTAGAAATTGACATAAGGCCTAATTTTCATTTTTCGAAGTAACATTATACTCGGTATAAAGTAACTTTATACTCGGTATATAACGTTAATACTTTTAAAAGCTTCCGATGCATTTTGTTACGCAAACCATAAGTACTATAGACCATGACAGCTAACTTATATACCATGACAGCGAACTTCGACAGAGAAATTTCGAGAGCGCTATGAGCTCATGCAGCTATTTCTGGCCTGACAATGGGCGCTCAAAATAACTGACCTAACCTCGCGTTACAAAGTCCAACTACTACGTCATGCCGAGGCCACTCGCCACTTCTAACCGACAAAAGTGACAACTTGTAGATTCAGATAAGCTCAAATTAAAATATGCAGCAGATTACACTAACTGTAAGTTCAGCATTATCTCATTATATATCCACAACCCCATATTGTGAAACTCTCCCGTATTTCATTCATGTTTTCTGGGTATGAGCTATGTCCTTTTACAGACCAACATATATGAATATTGAACAGTTGGCTTAGCCTGTACATTCTATAATAGGAAAGACTGGGCGGGCCTTATTCCCTATAGTAAAAGCACAGCACACAGAAGCTGGAATAACCGCTCTTGTGGATACGACTATCTTGCGTATATGATTGAATTTCAATAAATTTAGCGTGATTATGTTGGTTTTGCGTGTTTTTGTTTGCCTATAGCTGAAATACAACAACACAGGGACAAACAAGCATACGTCAATCGCTATGACGTCAAGGAGATATTCCCGTTTGTGTGAACCATACCACGTGAGAGCGTTGAGGTAATGTTTCTATAAATAGACCATTACCGCTATGAAGGGTTGTATGACTCACTCTAGTATATAAGCTGGAAGAGGTATTTTCCCTCCACAAGTCTAAGCGTAGTGACTCATAGCTCGGATCCAATCTTGGGAGATTCTCCGGAAGTAAACGTTTCTGGTTAAGTTTAAGGAAACCACATTTTATCGAAATCAGTTCCAAAAGTATCTGAGAGCACACTATTTTGTTCGGGAAATGTACAACAGAAATTTGTCGGAAAACAGTTCTGAGGAGGGCTCATCGTCGACTCGGTTTAACGACTCCAAATATGTGGCAGATATCCTATCGTCCATGGCTAACGGGGAACCGGCCGCTCCATCCGTACGTATTTCATCTCTCTTCTGTAAAATAAGCAATCTAAATATTATAAATATGCTCTGTAACATAAGCGTGTAGTTTTCGATAGATACTGACATATTTTTGAGGAAAGAGACAAAGAACGTTAAATATGGGACAAGGGGGCATGGTCGGTCCATCTGCCGCTCACACACTGGGCACGCTCTATTGGCTCGGCATGGCCTTATTCCGGGGCTCTACAAGGTGTCACTTGGAAAACGTATACATACATTTTGTTTTACAGATAGAAGAATCTTCAGTTCTGGTGATAATTACGGTACAGATGCGTAATAATGGGGAAATTTACTCATTTTTTAAAGAAAATAAGATAAGCCCCGATTTAGAAAATTCCGCAATAACTACATTTCCCTGTAGATCCTCGTGCATCTAACGGTTTAAGCATGGAGCTAGGCTTCATGGTTTAAGCGTTGAGACCTGGATGCCTCGCCGATGGACGTTTTGCGTGTTTATTGCCCCTGTAAGCCGGAACGTTCATTTGACACTTCTGTACAATTCTGCAGAGGTCAGCATGACTTTCAGGCGGCCTATAGATTGGAACTCAAATTTAACGTATCTAACTGGCATAGAACTTGAATGAGCCCGCTGTTCTTATATGGCTTTAGCGGCCGGCTTTGTTAGCCCATTCCCAGGAAAATTAAACAACATTTTTCGTGTCACAATTTCACCTTAACATTGAACAGTTACTTTTTGTGCATTCAGGATTCCATTCAAATATAGCTGTGTTTGGTGTTCAATTATTTATTGTGTTTCCATACGTGCTTTTGTGCACTTCCCTGGAGGGGAAAACGACGATACTCTCTGCAACGTGACTCTAGTATAAACGTATTGATCTCAGGCTGTTCTCTTAGCTCTCCATGTGAGAGACTACGTGTACCCCTTACCTCTGGGCCAATATAGTTTTTGTGTGACCGCGCAGCCCGAGATCGACGAATATAAATTGGCTTGCCTAACAAATACATGTAAATCAAATGAACTATCAGCCAGTCGATCGAGCGGAAACCAGTCGAGGGGAAATAGTGTCAGTGGGGCAAACTGGTATGAATAAGGCGAACACAATCATTATAGAGGCTAGTCTGACAGTTAACTGTCAGTGTGTGCGGACGGGCTTATTCATAGGCTTAATGCGAAATAGCACTGTCGCTGTCGGGGGACTCAACAATTATTCAACTAACAACTTCAAGAATTCTTCAATCTGACAAAAAACAAAAAATTGTGACTGAGAGCAGGAATTGCTAAGCATTAATTATTTCTTCGAGAGTTGGTTGGATATTATTATTTTTCGAAATAGAGGTTATCTTATTTATTTCAATATGTTGCAGTACCACGTCCCGGACTATATGAATATGCACTATTTCCACCCACAGTATTCTTTACCGGCATACGCCACAAGCGGTGTGACCACGGGCGTCACGCCCACCCTGACCCCAACCACACTGGCAAACATCGAACAGACGTTCATCGAGCTGCAGTCGGTGCCCGTGAATACAGGGTCTCATGATCAGCTGACCCAGGGCGGGTTTGTGCCTCCTATTGTAGACCCCATCTCGGGCTCGGACCAGACCCCCGGAGGAACCCCCGACCATTACGATTACAGCGATAGTGACTGTGACTCGGAATGGATGCCAGCGGAGAAACTGTCCCGCGACAACGGAGGGAAGTCTGTCATCACATCTGGAAACTACTCCATCTCCCGGGGAAGAAAACATGCCAGGCGTGATTTAGACGATCTGCCCTTAAATGTAAGAATTCTCAATAATTACTTACATAATGGGGTCTATTATTAGGCTTCATGCTCATACTAGTTACCAGTATAATTAGTATATGCTTGGTATAATTAGCATATACTTGGTTTAATCACGATGTAAAGTCAGTTCTATCTGAAAAAAAATGATATAATAGCGATTCGTATTCAGCAGTAAAATCAACTACAACCAACCATATTATCTTCTTCCATCTGATCAACTGCATGGAGAACTTTTCTGGAAGTGAAAGAAAACATGGTTATAGTTTACAAGACGTTATTATGAGGGAGAAAAGTAACTCCAAAAATACTATAGGACAGCATGGTAGACTCAATATTTCAATATGTATTATATCATTTTCAAGTGTGAAGATATTTACGAAGTACAAACCATACATTGTAAACAGCACTCCTGAAACTGACATAACACGTATTGGAATAGTGAGTCTACCAAGCTGTCATGTAGTATTTCCGGAGTTATTTTTCTCCTTTGTTATGTGAAGATAGTCAGTGGATCCACTGAACATGGTTGTAGTTTTCAGATTGAGAAGCAAACTTAGGAATAGCGAAGCCGCCAACGAACATTCTGAATGTTGTATTGTGGTTTTATAGCCTGGAGCGGAGAGTCTTCCCACTTTATCTAGAGCTTCTGCCCACTTACGATATAGAGTTTAACTAACGTTACGGAAAAGAAGCGGAAAGACAAAGGACAAGCGAAGGTGGTAGATAAAAGCTCCAGTTCCTGGTATATCGGATATACACGTCACTAACTTGTGGGCTGTCCATGTATTATATACAAGGATAGAGGCCACATTCGCTTTAATACCCGATCATAGCACCCGTATAAATTAGTCACACTGTTAGTTCACATTTAAAGTCTATAGCGGATACTTCATCAGGGAAATTATTCTGAAATTGTTTAGTATAGATAGGCCTACAATGATAAATTCGGGGGATTACTCGTATGACTGGGCATCCAGGCCAGATTATTGCTCGGGGCCCCAGGATCTGAGTTTTCGCCCGGAGAACAGTCATAACTTTCCCTATCATCATCCGTTTTATATGCAAGCAGGGGTTTACCCTCATTTCAGGCTGAACACCTCTAGACGACATGTAAGTTATTTGAACCTGATGGAATTATTTGTAATGTGTGTCCCTTTTGATATCATATATTGTTATGTGAAATGAAATGATATTTTACCTTCACTTTTCTGTTTTAACAGTGTTCGCCAGAAGAGAACGAAAGGAGAAGAGTGCGAAGAGAGAGAAATAAAGTAGCAGCCGCTAAGTGTAGGCAGCGTCGGGTTGATCAAACCAACCGTCTAGTCACCGTAAGTTCCATTTCTTTCTTTTTTTGTATTTTGTGAGTAAAAACGTATTCGAATCAAAACACTTCTATAGTGTGCTAGGAAGCTTCATAAGTCACTGTTTCACAAGGATTTAGTCAAATTCTAGTAGATGTGGAATTTAATAGATGTAGAAAGTTGATTATAAGTGTTATAAAACTGGAGAAATAATCTTAATCGCTGCATTTTACCAACATAGGTTTATTTCTAATCTTGAGTGTATTGTAAGCTGTAAAATGGTTAAAAAACTTATGATTATGATTATTGTGTTCAATCATAAAGTTATACCTCATTTTATCTGTAGGAGACAGACAAACTTGAAGATGAAAAATCTAATTTGGAATCCGAGATCCAAACGTTACAACAGCAGAAAGACCAGTTGGAGTTCATCCTACAAGCTCACAAACCACTGTGTAAAGCTGACGGTATTCCGCATGCACATGCACATGGAACCGAGAATGGCAACAGTTCACGAGTGAAAACCGAATTTCAGGTGGCGTGCGGTGCCGGTGCCGACCAAAGCGCGAACGCAGGAACCGCGCCTCTCTGTTTACCGACGATAAAACGCGAGATACCGGACTACGGGAATTATAACTCCAACTGTTCTATGAAGTCAGACATGAACTCGATGCAGGCCAGATCACGGCCGAGCACTCTTCCCCTGCTTGGCAAGGACATGTCTACCAGACACTCTCATCGTCAGGTGTCCGTCTCAAGCGCCACGGGAATCTCAATAACCACTCCGTCAAGTGGCTTCTTCAGTTTCTCAGGACTGGAGATGGTTGATGGTCACACGGGCCTGACACCTCTTGGGGGCCCCTCCTGTGCCAGCCAGATCCAGAGGAGTTCCACAGACAGCAGTCCTGACGGCATGGCATCACCAACATTAATTTCTTTGTGATCCAGACCGTTATGAAATCTTAACCGCAATTTTATTGACTTCGTTTTCACCGACTTTTATAAGATTTCGATGGAGGACTGTGTAATTATGTTGCTATGGAGACGCACACCATTTGAAAGCTGAAATGACATTTAACGTCGAATTACAAAGCGTTTGGGAGATTTGACATGCAGGTTTCGAGAGAATTCACTTCTTGTATAGGCCAGTATAGTTCAAGTATAGTTCAAGTATTGTGGTACTTTTAAATAATTTATGTTCAACTAGAGTAGAGTACGGTAGATAATGAATTCTTCAGGTTTAAAATTTTCCTCAAGAAAAATTTCAGTATTCTCCATTCTACTCTTCTGGGCCAACGACTGACAGAGTCTCGTTACTGCTATAACAATTCAGTTTTGAAAGTTTGTCCGGGATGTGGTTTTAACAAACATTACAGACAAAATTGGAAGCGAAGATCGTGCTGGTCACGTTTTTTTTTCTTTTTTTACAATTTTGTTGAAATTTTTACTATTTCTGTTGCTTTGTTCTAATTTTTTTCTAATTTTAAGTCCAAAATCATGGACTCTGATTCGGTGCTAAATTGAGAGTATGTGTACATAGCATTTGTTGGTTCATTTTGTTATTTGTGTCCTGTGTTTTCTGTCCGTGTCACTGTGTTCGGGTTAAACTATAAAAGTATTACAGACATCTTCCTTACTGTATACACTGGACACATTTAGGGTGCTTCTTCAAATGTGCGTTACGACGATGTGCTTAAACAGAGTGTCCTTACTATTCATATGTGTGTTAGTAATAGCGTATTTCTTTTAGTATAAAAACTAAAGCCCACCTGTAAACAAGTGTTTATATATTTTACCCCGAGTAATTCATACAATGTGTTAGGTGTGTAATGTTCAGTTGTATCGTGGAATGTCCGGTATGTCAAGCAGTCCGACACGATTGTTCATCGCTAATGGGAAAGATAAACAAGGCCAACACATATACAGGGATCTGCTTGAAGACATCGGGGATCACGTATTGTGTAGTTGGAAAGGAATGAGAATGGGAAGTCGTATAATATAATTTTAGATGCAAACAAAAGCGCGTGTGCAGAATACTGTCACTCAAACGATCGTCTTTCATTAAAAAGAAAACAAAAAACACAGCCGTCACAGCGAGAAGAAGAAAAACCTACCACGATTCCAATATTTCGATATCTACATGTAATTCATTGGTGCAAGAGCCATGGAGCTACATTTCTAGTTCCATGGTGTAACGGATCTCTATCTCTGAAAGAATTAAGTTTTCTGATATTTTAGATGTGACGTTTGGCGTTGTCCATTACTGCTAAATTTGTCCAACTTCTATGCAAATCATTATAGGCCTGTCCAGCCTTACGATTTCCGATATTTTATGCATGCGATTTTTGACATTTTATTGTCGATGATCGCACTTGTATTTTTATGAGAACATTAATAGGGTATCTAATGGGATACTTTATGAGAACATTAATAGGGTATCTAATGGGATACGGGCACGTTTTGGAATTTTGATTATACATGTACAATTATATAAATTATAATTCAGGCGAAATCCATCGTGCATGTCTCCTGTCTGCGCTGAAATTGTTTATGAAGATTTTAAATCTCCTTTCTGATCACAGGTGCTGTTTTTGTGGGACATTAATATATATATATATAGAATCGTAGTATAATGTATATATATATATATAATATATGTAGTCTTCCTTAAATTGCTAGTGTGCATTTACATGTTCATTGAACCACTCTTGCCATGCCATGCCTGGGTGGACATACAGATGAATATTCAGTAGAATGCAAGTAATTTTATAATGTACCTGATGTTTTGTTGGGAATATTTGAACTATTTTATACTTCTAAACATGTCTGAATGCAGTCAATTATATGCACGTGTTTGAGGGATTTTTCAATGGCTTTGTACACCTTGATCAGGCATGCTTTACACTGTCATATGACACCATATATATGTAAAACACACATTTGATAATAAACTTATACTCCTCAGTACATATACATTCGTTTCTTTCACTTATGTTGTGAAAATTTCAAATTCCACTGTCAGAAGATCTCATGTCACTCGCTGTATGACGTGACACGAGAAAAGTTTATCTTGCAGAAGTTTCCAACTCTCTGTCAACAGTATATTACAAAACGAGTAAATGTATTTGTCCTGTGCGGTTACAGTGAAGCACAATGACCGTTACAAGTGCCGGAGTATACTGTCCAGTGAAGAAATACGCGTACAATTCTTCTCTTGACTCCTCCCGTCACAAATGAATTCTACAGCGCGCGTTAAACGCATCTTTCGTACCGCTATACTTTCCAAAAATATGACTTGCGGCAAGACTGGAACATAGAACGCGCATCCTCATTCAGCAAAGACAGAAGTTAACCGACGACATGTTTCCGTTTACGCATGTCACTTGAAGAGAATAAACCTGATAACGGGTTTACGTTATCTATATGATATGTTGCAGAACTAGCCTGAATTCGCTCACTCGTGCACCAACGCGCTCTCCGAAGTCCATCTGGGACGGTCACCATTATTTGTCCTTCCAAATCAATTATTGTCCCAGTTTATGACAATAATTTTGGGTACAGATGTGAAATGAAAGAACGTCAGATAGGAAAAATACGCATCGCTGGTAATCGCTGGCCTCACATCGCTGAACTGGTACGGGCTCGAGCCCCGCTGATGTATTTGTGAAAGTTTGCCAGTTACTTGTCGACGGGTGGTGGTTCTCCCGGGCACTCCGGTTTCCACCACAATTCAAACTGGCTGTCACCATATTCATGAGTGAAATCACCTTGAGTGTGGCATTAAACCAAATCCTCCCTCCTAACTACAGGGAAAATGTCAGACTCCTGTCTAATATTCTCAGACTCCTATCTAATATCCTAACTATTGGAGAAATGTCAGACTGCTATCCAATATCCCAACTACAACATAACTTTCAGGTTCCTATCTAATATCCTAAAAACAGCATAAATTACCGGGTTATATCTAATACCCTAACTATAGGATAGTTTATGGAGGACAAATGAGAATGGACATTATTTCCAGGTACTGTAACTGGGATAGGAACGAACTAATTTCAAAAAAAAAATTATGGATACACTTCAAAAAATCAAAAACTCAAAAAGTTGCTTCAAGCTACTTCAGTATTCGCCAATTGAAGACAACTAACTGTACGACCCGTTCTACTGGTGTAGTGTGCCTCAGATTTCTAAAGCTTTATTAATTGAAATTGATGAAAGTTGGGATTATAAATGAATAATATGTCATGCATAGAATAAACAAGCCTAATTCCAGGTGTCTATTTCCTGAGAAATAAACAGCTTTTGACGTATAACAGGTGAATAAAACGAAAGATATCAACCCTTCAATTTCACACCTGAACTACTTAAAAATATAAATAATTTCGCAACAAATGCGATACCGTGAATATTCTAACTATATGTAATGAAAAAAAAAATAATAACCAGTTTTCTCTATCCGGTAAGGAGGGGGGGATAAATAGTTTGGCGAAAACATAGTTGATACTATTTCATGCTTCCGTTCATAACACTAGAGAAAAGTTGACGCAATTTTGAATTTGCCAACGACTGTATTTTTTTCGCTTTGGTAAAGTTAGCGTTAAAGTTATTTGTAAGCAAACGTGGGCATTGCACATTGTGAATGGATCAATTTTGTCTAATTGTCTGTTGTGGTCCACATTTGTACGTCAGTGCTTGTTCAGTTGACTGTTTTCATGCAGCCACTTTTGTCCCAGTGAGAACACGGATCATTCAGCCTAGGACGGGGAAATTACAAGGCTCGTTACGGGACTGTTATCTCGCATAACGATACAATTATCCCAGTGATAATTCCACCGTTCATTCATATAGATACGCTTTATGCGTTCCTAGTTGTTGGTTTTGACATTAACTATTCTATACATTTCCTGTTCGTGTAATGTTGACTGTGTCCATATTTACTTTTGTCATACAAAGATGGAAACAAAATATCACGGTGTCACTTCCTGTATCCACCTTTGAAATTATAACTTACACGAATAATATGTAGGCCAAACATTTTTGTCTTTTGTTTCTGGTCACCGCCCGTATCGTTCTGATCCATGCGCACCCAACTTATCTCCCTTGATCAAACGCCATACAGACATCCAGCCAGTCCCCGGTGTGACAGCGGCATACACACCGGGTGATGACATCCAGTGTGTATTCCCATGGTATAAAAATAGCGCTGTCAGGTCACACCACAGTTTATATTTATGTAAGAATTGTGTCCTCATGTTTCTTGTGTTTTTTTTTGCTTCAAGACAAGGTTCTACACTAGATCCACTTTATAATTCTTTGATAACTGTGATTTTCAATCAAACTTCCAATAGAGTGTGCTACTACTAGGCTCCAATAAAACACAGTCTGATGATCTATCATTTACAAACATGTTAAAACAATACCATGATAAATAGACAGAATATTTTGTGATGCTTCGGACCTATTATAATGTATATGTTATCGTGTTGAATAAAACCCCCGCACCGAAGTAACAAATTACGGGTCATGTCATTACCGACAAAGTATACGATTCTTTTCAATAATTAGGCCTCACCCCCCCTCCCGCATCCTCTTCCCTCCTGACCTACTGTCAGAAACTTGGTGCGCATGCTTTATACTCGTCAGGTGGGATATACCAATCTACCAACCACAATCACTCCCTTACCTACAGTCACCTACAGCTTGGTGTCCATGATCTGGACTTGTTAGGTAAAATACACAGTATACCATGCCCACACACACTGCATGTCAGAAGAATATGGTCGCGCTGACTAGCTATTTCATGGTAAAGACCATCGTACTCTATACGGTTAATGCACAGCGCTACCGCAGTCGATCAGCGTTGCTAAGATGGAAACGTGCGATGGGACGATGGGTAAAGGCGTGACCGACCACCTTCTGCATGGTCGAACACGCATCTTGACTATGACAGATGTGATCAGATCGACCATAAAAGAGCAGTGCAACCATACAGAATAGGGTGGGCCACGTCTGTACCATGAAATAGCTGGTCAACGCGATCATTCTGGTTCTTCTGACAGAGCACCCCTAACCTATACACCAGCTACACTCTTCCTCGCCCTTAAATACGGTCATAGCTGGGTGTCCACGTCCATAATCTGGGCGTGTGAGGTAAGCTATACCAATGTACCAGCTACACTCTCCCCCTTACCTACAGCCACAGCTTGGGGTCCACGATATGGACTTGTTAGGTAAGATATACCAACATACCAACTACACTCCAGTCCCTTACCTACAGTCACAGCTTGGTGTTCACCATCTGGACTTGTTAGATAAGATATACCAATATACCAACTACACTCCAGTCCCTTACCTATAGTCACAGATTGGTGTCCATGATTTTAACCGGTGTGATGTATAAAAATGTCCTGGTGATTAGTGTCCCGTTTCGTATCCTTTCCCATTGCAACCAAGGACGGACACTTGTCCGCAATGTGTCTTAGCTGGGTTAGAAGATGCCAGCGGACATTCTTAGCCTCCACATTGGCTCTATTGTTGTCTTGTTCGGTAATGTATTAAATTCATGAAATTCTCAGAATATTTAAGAAACATTCGTCGTTTCGAATGCTCGATTATAATCCTGAATTAGCCAGCGATATCAATCATTTTTAATGAACCCTAAAATGAAGCCAAGGAATGATATACCTGAACAAAAGCCGAATGAACACGCCGAGTCAATCGTCAGTATTTAAGGGAAAAAATCCATAACATATTAAGGCTCTTTCTTTCAATTCGTTACTCCTACCAATCCTGAGAGAGCTGGGCGTGGGGGAGAGAGGGGAATATTATGCTACACACAATCTACATTATCTCTACACTAAAGAATACATATGTTAAAGTTGACACTCATTGTGGGTCATTTTGAGCTTATTTGCATATACCTCTCCGAGCAAATGATCATGGGTAAATTCAAAATGGCGGCTAAGTGGGTGTACAGAATCTGTGAGGCTTTTGTATTTTTTCTTCAAATTATTTGCAAAATTTAATTTCACATCAAATAATTATTTTCTAGTTTACCATGTACTACGAAGAAAATAGCATAAATAAAAATTCCGATAAATCGAACAAAAATACATTTAGAATATGATGCGGCCTATGATCAACGTGACCATTTTGGATTTCTTGATCCCTGGATATATTATATTAGACCGACCATGGTCTGTGAAGTGGCCTTGCGACGCAGGAGCTCCTGATTAGCTCAGATGCCGAGTGATGCGCTCTGGCAGTCTGACGTCAATGCTTGTGACCTCTGCTTTGAACGAAGCAAAGCGAACCACTTGATTGGCTGACAGATTACTCGACGACATCTATGGATTAGTACGTTCGGCAGAGCTGTTCACCAGGGCTGCCCATGGTAGAAGAGACAGGGGAAAGAATGTCCTTACATTAAAAATCTACATGGGGTGCAAAATGGTCCATCCCCAGGCCTGCGCAAGCCTCAAATATCCCAGGTCTCGTGGGGTCAAGGAATTCTTTTATTATTTAAGGAATTTCTCAAATTTTCTGGGAATTTTGTTAAATTTTTAATAAATATTCTTTCACTGAATTTGTTAATTCATTTTATTTCAGTATATCTTGAGAATAACTTGAATATGAGTAGGCCTAAGGACCTCGTACTCCCAAATGAGTAGGTACGTTAACATATGGAAACTCCCTTTGGTGTAAGCCTGACGTTAGTAAAGCCAAAAATTTATTTTCTTAATTTTGCACGAAAAGGCATAAAGACAAATGCCCAAGTTTTACACTGTTAACGCTCAGAGTCAAAAGTGACGTAAAACAGCGTCCACTGACGTTTAAAATTGGGCCTTCTCTGCTTTCACTTTTTCGTATGCATTTTTGCATGGATTATTATATATACCGGTATATAAAAAATGACACCTTGAGCCAAAATAATATTTTGATCTAATATCACGGCATATATGGTGACTTTAAAAAACATTAGATTCGTTTTGGTTCAAGATGTCATATTCTAGATACATTAAACATTCCATGCACAAATGCCAAAAACAGAGGAAAGCCCAATTTCCAACATCAGTCGACGCTGTTTTAATTCAGTTTTGACTGTGAGCGTTAACAGTATAACACTTAGGTATTTTGTCTGTACGAACCACAGCTTTTCGTGCAGAGGTTTTTGTATGTTATACCGTTACTATAGGCCTATACTCCTTTCTTTGCCAGATGTTTAGTGATAGTTTACCTAAAAGATTATACGGTTTCAGAATTCTAATGAATCTTCATATCGAATAAGTCATACAGACAGTTGTCCAAATGCCGTGTTATTGTGGTTACCTCTATTTTCACACACAGGATATGGGTACTTCTATGTATTGTTTCAATGTAGGGTGAGAGTTGAAGTTGAATATAATAGAAAACGTCTTTGTGAAATATGTTCGGCATATGTTTTATAAACATGACACAATGGACAAACCATAAGTTGGTCACGACTCTAACAATAGATACTGAAATTGCTCGTGTTTCTGACAGCACAGTGTGACGCATACCATATTCCATGTTGAACTTCATTCTTTAGAGGTTTGGAATAAAATTCAAACTAGTTCCATTAAAATCTCGGCGGCCTTTACAGATTTCTGAAAAATTGCCGTTAAAATGCCCGACAACCAGCTGTTTTCTTCTGATTCTGTTAGACGAATACTTCTCAGTCTTAGTTAGTTTTCACGCCAATCACATCACAGCTAACTGACCATGAGTTACTCAAAGTTACTCAATCACATCACAGCTAACTGACCATGAGTTACTCAAAGTTACTCAATCACATCATAGCTAACTGACCATGAGTTACTCAAAGTTACTCAATCACATCACAGCTAACTGACCATGAGTTACTCAAAGTTACTCAATCACATCATACCTAACTGACCATGAGTTACTCAAAGTTACTCAATCACATCATAGCTAACTGACCATGAGTTACTCAAAGTTACTCAATCACATCATAGCTAACTGACCATGAGTTACTCAAAGTTACTCAATCGCATCATACCTAACTGACCATGAGTTACTCAAAGTTACTCAATCATATCATATCATACTCAAAGTTGCAGACCGTATATCTCATGTCTGCCTCAGCTGAAGTTTTCCAGTTGGTAGAATAACCACTAGGACCCTATAACCACGAATATAAGAACCTGCAGTAATGAGATCAAACGTCACTAAGATGTGTCCAATTAATAGCGACTATCAACCGAAGAATATTAAATGATATGTGACAATACAGGAAAAACCCTCTACTTTACTTACTATTGTGTGTGATAGTAATCGAAACTGAATTTCTTTCCGATCCAAAACCTGCCAAATCAGATTTTTCTTCAAGTTTACATACTGAAATATCAGCCTCGAAAAAAATTGTGATGCTCCGTTATATAAAATTGGAGATATGATTGATCGAAATGTGCTCCCTGGGCCGATATAGTATTTTTGAGACATTTACAGTGAGGAATTTCTCTTGTAGCAGAAATATGACACCCCAAACCAAAATAATTTTGTCACACGATATATTAGGAAGTTTGTTTATTGGAAAGAACCAGGAATGGTTTTGGTTTGATGTGTCATATTTTTGCTACAGGAGAAAACCCTTCATGAAAATGTCCCAAAATACCAAAATAAGTCCGGGAGCACATTTTGATCAATCATATCTCCATTTTTCTCCAACTGAATATCTCAGTTTTTTCGAAGGGCAAATATTTCAGTAGGTAAACTTCAAGAAAAATTATATTTGGCAGGTTTTGGAGTGAAAAAACGGCTTTATTACCGTAAAACCCAAAGGAGTTTTTCGTATGTAAACGTCACATATCCTTTGCATTATTGCATCTAACGGGAATAAAACCGGCTTTAAACAATATACGAAATATGCAAAGAAACTTCCACTGGCTGCTCTTATGACTTCATATAAATACACGTCATATAAATACACGTCAAATGAAAGTTACTCTCTAAAACAGCATTGTTTCTGAGCAAAGACCATGCATACAAATTTGGTGCGATGACGCGGCTTTTTTGTGCCTTTGTTTTAATCCTGGAAGGACCCTGACTTGGAGGTAAACGTTAAATCATAGTTTATAATGACTCGAACCCGAAAAAAATATTTTCCAACACTATTACAAGAGTCAGTTGCCTTGTTCAACGCTCAATATCACACTACATGCCAGTAATAGGGGTCGGACAGTGTTAAATGTTTCAAAGTTGTTAACTTGAAATATGAAGGCCTACTTAACTATGTTTTAGTAAATGAAGATTCCTTCCTTTATACAAGAACATTTCTACGTGTTTGTGAGAAAAGATTTATAGGGTTAGTGTTAGGATTCTATCTATAAAATATTTCCGTGAGGGGGAATTAGACTAACTTGAAGAAAGATAGAAAATGTGAAGAGGGCATATAAACCGTGAAGCTGCACGAAGTTGATAACTTCTTTCCACATATAACACTCATTGGTAAAAAGCTGTATATTCTTTAGAAGACCTGGCTTGTTTATGGTATATACACTTTAGTATAGTTTGAATGACTCATTGTGACTCACGACCACAGGCTGGGTACGCTGTAAGGTAATACTTCATAACTGCATCATCTGTCCTACAGCCTGCCACTACTAATAAATCTTTTTCGCTTTTTCACGTATTCTTTTTTTCTTGTTCCACAATATGGGTTCATTTTCATACACACCAGTGTAATTTCTGAGGGGAACACACGGATTAATGTCATGTTACACAGGTCATGTATAATCTTTTTTATATATATTCTCAAAACTTAACAGTTCATAGCGTTCTTGTAGCGAACGTACAAGAGGGCATCAAGGGCCAATATACGCTAATGCGATGCAGTCTCATATTTCACGGAGAGACACCGAAGTGTCACTGTTTAGTTCGACTACTTAAATGTAATATGTGTACAAACAATGGAGAAAAGAATACTTTTATTGAAGTAATAGCACACATATCTACCCCATATATCTGTAATATATACACAGATAGTTATTAGGATGAGTGGATTGTTCTCCCTTGAAAACAGTAAAGGAGATGGTACGATAAGGTTGAAATCTAAAAAATAAATTGTCCTAAAAATAATTGTTTTTTAATGTAACGACAAAAGAATTATATGTACACAATATGTGACATCAAATTGAAATCTACAGCATGTGCTATTTCGTGAAAAAGGGTCTAAATCGAGTCATTCAAAGACACATTTAGACAGGAAGCACCCCTTGGACCAAAACGATTGTCCAGCAGTGGAGATATACTCACCGCAAATTCTAGATATAAATGAGAAAGAAAGATCACCACAAATAATTGTATTTCCTCGAGAAATTTTTACTGTTTATTGCTACGTGTGAAATGAATTAAAATGCCCACGAATTTCCTGGTTGAAAATAAAATCTTGTATATGTGGCATTATTAATTCTCTTCCGCGTCTGCATCATAGCAGTGTATACTTATTTCGACGAAAATGTGAAAATGTACAATTATACTAATTTCATGGTGTCATATTTCCAAGTATAAAAAAGAAGGATGTACGTTGCGGAAGGTTACGAAGATTAAAATTGAATTTTCCGGAAATATCTCTGGAATAGATATTATCACTTTGACGTTATTAGTATGAAATAAAATCGCAAAGATAATCCAGAAACGGAACAATCTTAAATGGTCTGCGCCTCATATATACCACAAAATAGATATAATTCTGAAAAAATAGGTCAAGGTCAGTCATTTTTAATAGGCGTCTGACCCCAGATGCATATGTGGTATGAATTTAAAATACCCGACTCTAATCCTTCTTGAGATATCGTGTCCACAGACAGACAGACGGACAACGACTATGGGGTAAAAACCGTTTGTTTGTCCGCCCCGCCCGGCCACTGTTTTGGCCGAAAGGTAATTAAGTCAGTATAGTATTGGGTTGACTGGAGGTTTTTCTTAAATTTTCTTGAAACACATGAAGGCAAGTTAGACACCATACAAAAAGTGTACACATCCTATGAACTTCAACCGTACCTAACTTATTATATCTCTGATTCCACCCACGCCCACACAATAACAACACTCAGACTAAGCACCCACAATCTGCCAATTCAGACAGGCCGCTCCACAAAATCCTAAGATCTGACAGACTATGCATCCAATGCAACTTGTAACAAGTGAAAACTGAAAACCACACGCACCCGTCCTATGCCCAGTACTCCTCACCTGTCCTATGTCCAGTACTATCCGTAACCAACTAGAGTCTCTCTGTCCTATGTCCAGTACTATTCGTAACCAACTAGAGTCTCTCTGCCCTATGTCCAGTACTATCCGTAAGCAACTAGTCTCTCTGTCCTATGTCCAGTACTATCCGTAACCAACTAGAGGATCTCTGTCCTGTGTCCAGTACTATCCGTAACCAACTACAATCTCTCTGTCCTATGTCCAGTACTATCCGTAACCAACTAGAGTCTCTCTATCCTGTGCCCAGTACTATCCGTAACCAACTAGTCTCTCTGTTCTATGTCCAGTACTATCCGTAACCAACTAGAGTCTCTCTGTCCTATGCGCAGTTTCATCCGTAACCAACTAGAGTCTCTCTATTGCACCCAACCTAGCTACCCTTGCTACTCTTTTTAACCCTCCTGAAAACTTTACTGAGGCAACTGTTAAAAAAATTCACCATTATGTACGAACAGCGTGGCAAATACATTTTGTTCGCCCAGTTGGACACCTTGTAATGACTACTGTCTTTTTATGAACATGTGAAAATTTCAGCTCATTGTTGTTTTATTATGCTTTTAAATGTCACTATAATTTGTCTTACTTTGAACATCAAATTCGTACAATAAACCTGATTGATTGATGATGCTGGGAGCCTTATGACATGTAACCGGTTATGCTGAGAGTCTTAAATGTAACTGGATATGTAGAGAGTTTTATGACATGTAACCGATTATGCGGAGAGTCTTATGACATGTACCGGCTATTCCGAGAGTCTTATGGCATGTTCCCGGCTATGCTTAGAGTTATGATATATAACCGGCTATGCTGAGAGTCTTATGCCATGTAACCGACTATGCCGAGAATATCATGGCATATGTATTCGGCTATGCCGAGAGTCTGATGGCATGTAACTAGCTATGCCGAGAGGCGTATGTCACGTGCAGGATTATGCCGAGACTCGTATGGCATGTAACCGGCTGTGCCGCGAGTTTTATGGCATGCAATCAGCTATGCCGAAAGTCTTATTACATGTAACCGATTATGGCTTGTAAACGATTATGCTTAGAGTCTTATGGCATATACCCGGCTATATCGAGAGACTGACCAGCTATGCTAAGAGTGCAATGACGTGTAACCAATTATGCTGACAGTCATATGGCATGCAACCAGCTAAGCTGAGGGTCTTAAGACATGTACCCAGTTATGCCGAGACTCTTGGGAGTCATATGACATTTAATCGGCTATGCTGTAAGCCTCATGACATGTAACCCGCTATATTGTGAGTCCTATGACATGTAACACGTTATGCTGAAAGTTATATGACATGTTAGCGATTATGCTGGTGGTCTTTTTGACATGTAACCCGCTATACTATGAGTATTATGACATGTAACCCACCATGACGAGAGTCTTATGACATGTAATCGAATATGCCGAGTCTTATGACATAACCGACTGTGCGTCTTATGACAAAACCGGCTATGCTGAGAGCCTTATGACATGTAACCAGCTATGCTAGGGGCCTTATGACATGTCACCGATCATGCTGAGTGTCTTATGACATGAAACCCGCTATACTGAGAGCCTTATGACATGTCACCGATCATGCTGAGAGTCTTATGACATGTAATCCGCTATGCTGAGAGCCTTACCAGATGTAACCGGTTATGCCGAGAGCCTTATGACATGTAACAAATGCCGAGAGCCTTATAAAATGCAACCGATCATGCTGAGTCTTAGGACATGTAACCGTTTATGCTGAGAGCCTTATGACATGTAACCAGCTATGCTGAGAGTCTTATGACATGTAACCGTTTATGCTGAGAGCCTTATGACATGTAACCAGCTATGCTGAGAGTCTTATGACATGTAACCCGCTATGCTGAGGGATTTATAACATGTAACCCGCTATGCTGAGAGCCTTATGACATGTAACCGGCTATGCTGAGAGCCTTATGACATCTAACCCGCTATGCTGAGGGATTTATAACATGTAACCGGCTATATTGAGGCATGTAACCGGCTATGCTGAGAGTGTTATGCCATGTAACCGGCTATGCTGAGCGTCTTATGGTATATAACCGACTATGCTGATAGTCTTATGGCACGCCACGAGCTATTTTGAAACTGTTAGTATAAGATTTTATGTAGAGATTCGTCTCAAAATGGTAATTTTGTGACCAAAACCAAAATTAAGATATTATAAGAAAATAACAACTATATGTATCTGAGTGGTATCGGGATAGTAGGCCTATGGGATTTGCCACTGTGGTAGAGTAGGCCTATGCGATTTGTCACTGTGGTATAGTAGGCCTATGGGATTTGTCACTGTGGTATAGTAGGCCTATGGGATTTGTCACTGTGGTAACTGGGTGTTATTCGGAAGAAAGGAAAATTCTAACGGCTCGGTGAAAGACTTATTTGTAAATTTGAATGATAACATTTGTTGTATTGTTAGCATTTCTCTGCACAGGAATGCTGGCGGTCGTCCACTATGCCCCGACTAGTTAGCATTCTTCATGTGAATGTTGTTTACATGCTTGTACTTGGTTATCGTAACATATGTTGGTGACATGATGCCTCGTGATATAAACCTGCCTATACTGTAATATTACAAAGGTCGAGAAGAATGTGCATGTATTGTAACACAATATATAATATATTTGCCATAACTGCAACACTGCAGTCTTAGTGGATTTAACCATGTCGGTAACACGAGACAGGATTATGACAACAGCCAAGCTCAGGTTTTCATTATTGTTATATGTTCGGAAAAAATGGTTCTAAATGAGCGATAGTAGTATAAGAAGCGTAAATCTTGTCGGGTTTCTGTGTGGGCGGTGCGAAATGTGGCGTAAATGCGGCGTCATAACGTCATGGCAACGTGGAGCATAGAGAATAGTTCAGGGGTAATGGGCAGGATAGATGTAAAATTAGGATTTGCCCTGGAACCCTAAACGGCGGAAGACGGACTTCACACCTAAAACTGAGGAAAAACATCCTCAAGTCGGTCTAGATGGGCTACTTGGTCTACAGCCCTTGGCATGTAGACGATGATGGGGGTTTTGATGAGATTGACGTTATTGTGGGCATGCCCAGTGACGGCGTAGTAGCGAAAGTCAGCATATTGGAGGTGCGCAGGGGTGTGTTTGAACAACTGACAGGCCATGGGGGTCGCATGGAGTGCTTTGGATGGACGTGACATTATGGTGCGCATGCGCAATCTAAGAGTACTAGCAAAAGCAGACAATTTGGGGGTGCGCAGGAGCGTGTTTGGGAGAGATAGGAATCATCCTTGATCACAATGGGGCCTACAGGGTGTCATCTTGAAGCGCTCGTGTAGTAGTCTTCGACTGGAAAAATTTGCTTTGGAAGTGACTTGATTGGTGACGTCACAAGTCGTAGAGAAAGCGCCAATTAGCCCGTGTGTGCCCTTGAGACTTGCCAACCTATAACTCAATACACTAACCGAGTGAACATGTAGACCTTGGGGTGCGCCATGGAGTTGCATACATGGTCGTCGTAGGGCTCCATGATATACTTGCGAGATACGGCATACATGGGGTTATATTGAAGCTCCTCAAGAAACATCAGAGACGACAACTTTTGTCGACTATTTCATGTAGCAACAATTTTAGCCCACAACACATTGGCACCTAGACAGCGACGGGTTTTACGTCAACAGTATGTAGATATTTTGGTCCACATGGAATCACTAGACTAAGATCCTCGTCTTATGGAAATCGAGCAAACAGCGTCGATGTTGAAAACCCCGGGTATGAGCTGGGCAGCAGCATATGCCAGACGGTCGCCATAAAGAAACGCCTATTTGAACGCGTCATTAAGATCAATAGCGTCCACAGTTGAACTATAAATAACCCACACGACACAATCTTCCTTGGTTCACCATGAGCACTACGGCATCCACGTTGCTAAATGTAAACATTGAATCCGACGAAGGGGATATTCTAGTCGAATCTTGACGCCAAGCCGACGTTCGATTCGAGATACCAGGGCATTCCGATGAACTTCACCAATCCTAGACCGTGATTGCTCTATGCCAACGAGAAAGCACCGATGCTATTACTGATGCAGTTAAAGCTGGGATCCCCGATACAACTCTACGCCGGCGAAAAAACATGGGGTGTCATCTTGCCACGCTCATGGATGACATCCAATGGGTGACCCGGAGCAGTCTTCTGCTGCATAAGAAGCAGATACTACCCAAAGGGGATACCCGAGCCCAAAATCTGCTGAACCTGCATGAGGCATTCCAGACCTTTATGGAAACGCCATTACACATGGGACATTACACTGACTTTAGCTGCTCTTCTTCCGATTGACCCACTGTTGACGAAGTGGACCCCCATAACTGAGTCATATGGCGTTGAAGCCCCCTTAACGCTCGGCGAAACCCGTCAACCCCTGCCTTAACAGCATCAACGCCCGTCAACGCCCATCTATAAAAACAGGCCTTACCGAAAGATGAGCACAACTGACATCTAACCGTCAACATGACTTATCATTGCCATGAGTGCAGACACACGTTTACCAAACACTACGATAAGATGCCACATCAGAGGAATATACATTGGTACGAAGAGACCGAGTGGCGACAAGCCAAAGAGCCCACTGATGCAGGTAATGATGCAGAGACTGTTGATAGTCGATCCACTGATACTGAGCGCCTATCCACTGACAACCAGGTTGAACGCTCAGCCACTAATGTAGACAGTAAGGGAAGTCTAAATGAGGAAGAAAGGGTACCTACCGTTTGGGATCGTATTGTGAGAGCAGACATTGATAACCACGCTGCGGTGATCGAGGACGTCGGACAGGATAACTTGCAAGAAGCTTACATCCAAATGCGCTCGTACATCAGGAAATTAGACATGGCGATCTGTGAACAGTATAGCCTGCTGCCCTTGAAATGAAGGGCGATCCCACTCATAGGCCCATCGTAAAGACTAAGCGTCACGCGGTGGGCTTATCACCCACCGAGGCCCTGGAAAATTCAATCAAAATGCGAAAACAGCTGTTCCAGAACATGTTGCTTCAACGGTATCCTGCACTGCCTAACGATGGCAAACGGGCGAGGTTCAAGAGCAGTCGGAGATTGGCAAGAGTGGCCTTTGATGGGACAAGAGCTGTCGGAGATTGACACGAGCGGCTTCTAATTGGACAAGAGCAGTCGGAGAAATTAGACATGGCGATCTTTGAACAGTATAGCCTGCTGCCCTTGAAATGAAGGGCGATCCCACTCATAGGCCCATCGTAAAGACTAAGCGTCACGCGTTGGGCTTATCACCCACCGAGGCCCTGGAAAATTCGATCAAAATACGAAAACAGCTGTTCCCGAACATGTTGCTTCAACGGTTGCTTCGATTGCGAAAACAGCTGTTCCAGAACATGTTGCTTCAACGGTATCCTGCACTGCCTAACGATGGCAAACGGGCGAGGTTCAAGGGCAGTCGGAGATTGGCACGAGTGGCTTTTGATGGGACAAGAGCTGTCGGAGATTGACACGAGTGGCTTCAAATTGGACAATACAACTGTAAATATACCCATAGCGGCTCCCCCAGCTAGGGAGTGTTGTGATGGAGATTGACCTGCAATCCTTGTTGTTGTTGTTCATTTCTCTTAACTGACTGTGTCAAGGCGTTAACACATTAGGGATTAGGTATACTTGGATGCATTGGAAGCGCTAAGGCAGGTGATGAGGGCGTTATGACGTACAGGATATGGGCTTTCATGATGAGACTCTGTCAAATCCTTTAGGACCCGTATTGGCCCATCTTGACCCATTTGAGGGGAATTCTCCACAGTTTTTGGTGTAAAAGGCGGTGTTTCCCCATTTTAGTGTTCCAGAGAAATTTCTAAGTTTTGCATTCACCCCACCCATCACATGACCTCTTCTCTATGATCCACGTTGCCATGGCAACCCCAAGTCCAAGGTCAAGAGTCCTGGCGTAATGACACAGCATTTACGCCACATTTCCCACCGCCCCCGCAGAAATCCGACAGGATTTACGCTTCTTATACTGCTGGCGATGCGACCCTCTGAACATATTCTGGAAAGGGTTCTTAACGGCCTATCTTGCAACATGCGCATGGTTCTACATAAAGATTTTTACGGAACCATTTTGGTTACATATGAACTCTAGAGGGTTCTTTATAGAACCAAACCTGGATTAATATGCTGTAAAGAATCCTTTTCAGATCTTTAGTTAACCTTTTCGGATGAACCCATTTTTCTTGGCGTGTATATAATTTTTTTTACCATTTTAATGCGTTTCTCACTTCTATCGAAGTGACATGCTTACTCAAGTTCCCCACGGGAATAATAATGACGCTAACCACACATATCTGGAGATTAAAAATTTTGACAAATTGGCGCGTTGGAGAAATTCGCATCGTTTCACTTCACTTCAAATGTGGTCGGAGTTACCATGAAACAGATGGCCAGGTGGGGGTATTTGACCATATAAAGTAGGGTCTGTTAAGTCTGTACCACATCATATTAGTCAGTTTTTTCCAGGAAGTGTTTTTGTGACCAGCTTATAAGACATGAGCAGTGTGACTAACGTCACAGGACCTACGAAGTAGAGTAGGCATTAGGACACGAACGCGAACTGAACTCTTGGAAATCCCCACCCCCAGTTGAAATCCTGCCTATATTAAGATGGGCACCGCCCAAGTCAGAATCGCCAGTGATTTTCATCAAAAATCACCAGGAATTATTATCAAAAGTAGGTCAGCTCAGAACTTGTTGGTAACAGTCTTCTAATGCGCCTTCATTCCAAAATTAAATAACGATCGCCGATTTAATTTTACAATTTTTTAACTAAAGGAAACAGATTGAATAATAAAGGTTCAGTAGATTTCAAGCTTTACGTGTGAAAATACATTTACATCTCTTTAATGGCTTTCAGTGCCCTTGTCCAGGATCAAAACAACTTTTTGAATCACATTATTTTCCCAACAATACAACAAATTTTTATAAAAAGTACTATAGTAGAAAGGTAGCATTTATGTAGTTTACGGTAATTCAACTCAAGACCAACACCTTCTCTGCACAAGATAATAATGACTCTATGTCATTCTCCTGAGCATAACCGGTACAAAGACGAATAAATAGCGTCTCTACATCACGTTGTTATCTAGATATATGAGACAACACATTTTGGGTATCGGCAATCTGATGAATGTACTATTCCGGTTTTCTTGTTTCGCATTATATTCTACGACGGTTGATCGGTGATTTTCTTCATTGATAAACATTAAACCACCTCAGCTTCGTTGTGTGAATCGGAATTGCATTGCTGCGACACACCAACACACTCCGTGGCAGTGATTCTGTATCCCCTAATCAAGGAATCAAAATGGATCAAGATTTGAAATGACAAGAAAAATTTAGACATATTTTGTTTACACATGTAACTTTTTGTTTAAATTATATCCAAGTGTGATATATAGTCAATATTCAAGAGGTACAAAAAAAACTCAAGTTATCATATTTTCACATCATGATCAAAGTTACTTTATCTAGTTAAATTCTACCAAAAGAAGACCCTTTAAACATGCCGTCATGGCTTTGTTTCACCCTCAGTAAACTTTTATCATTGTCGCTCACACAGACTAATCTGAAGGATGATACCACATCTTTCTTTCTTCTGCTGGGTTATTGCACCAGGCTGACTTAATTGGTTGATGTAGGATATTTCACCATCAGTGGGTAATTTGACCTGAATTTGAAGCCTGATGTGGTCAGTGATGAAATGTTTGGATGTGAAATAGGATACACGTTAAAGGCCACAGTTTACATATATCTATAACAATATACTGAATTGTGTGTATTGAGGCTGGCATAGCGGTGTAGATAAATGCACTAACAAATGATGGAAAATTAGCATTTCTTATTTCATACATGAGCAGTGTGACTAACGTCACAGGACCTACGGAGTAGAGTAGGCATTAGGACTCGAACGCGAACTGAACTCTTGGAAATCCCCACCCCCAGTTGAAATCCTGCCTATATTAAGATGGGCACCGCCCAAGTCAGAATCTCCAGTGATTTTCATCAAAAATCACCAGAAATTTTCATCAAAAGTAGGTCAGCTCAGAACTCTCCTAATGCGCCTTCATTCCAAAAATAAATAATGATCGCCGATTTAATTTTACAATTTTTTAACTAAAGGAAACAGATTGAATAATAAAAAGTTCAGTAGATTTCAAGCTTTACGTGTGAAAATACATTTACATCTCTTTAATGGTTTCCAGTGCCCTTGTCCAGGATCAAAACAACTTTTTGAATCGCATTATTGTCCCAACAATACAGCAAATTTTTATATATAATACTATAGTAGAAAGATGGCATTTATGTAGTTTACGGTAATTCAACTCAAGACCAACACCATCTCTGCACAAGATAACAATGATTCTATGTCATTCTCCTGAGCATAACCGGTACAAAGATGAATAAATAGCGTCTCTACATCACGTTGTTATCTAGATATATGAGACAACACATTTTGGGTATCGGCAGTCTGATGAATGTACTATTCCGGTTTTCTTGTTTCACATTATATTCTATGACGGTTGATCGGTGATTTTCTTCATTGATAAACATTAAACCACCTCAACTTCGTTGTGTGAATCGGAATTGCATTGCTGTGACACACCAACACACTCCGTGGCAGTGATTCTGTATCCCCTAATCAAGGAATCAAAATGGATCAAGATTTGAAATGACAAGAAAAATTTAGACATGTTTTGTTTACACATGTAATTTTTTGTTTAAATTATATCCCAGTTTGATATATAGTCAATATTCAAGAGGTACCAAAAAACTCAAAGTATGTGCTCATATTTCACATCATGATCAAAGTTACTTTATCTAGTTAAATTCTACCCAAAGAAAATAAATTAAGACCCTTTAAACATGCCGTCATGGCTTTGTTTCACCCTCAGTAAACTTGTATCATTGTTTCTCACACAGACTAATCTAAAGGATGATACCACATCGTTCTTTCTTCTGCTGGGTTATTGCATCAGGCTGACTTAATTGGTTGATGTAGGATATTTCATCACCAGTGGGCAATTTGACCTGAATTTGAAGCCTAAAGTGGTCTGTGATGAAATGTTTGGATGTGAAATAGGATACACGTTAAAGGCCACGGTTTACATATATCTATAACAATATACTGAATTGTGTGTATTGAGGCTGGCAAGTTGGTAATAGCAGTGTAGATAAATGCACTAACAAATGATGGAAAATTAGCATTTCCTATTTCATAAAAACAATTACGGATGGCATATCCCACCAGATTTTGTACTGTGTTATATACACAGTGAAACATACAGCGAAGGGTTCCCGATGGGCATGACAGTGCACTCGCTGAGCCATCAATAAATAATTAAAAAAATAATTATAAATCAAATTTTCATCAGAATTCGGTCAGCTCAGAACTTGCTGGTAACAATGCCCTAATGCACGTTCATGCCAAAAATCAAGGTTCTAATGTCAACGGTTCTCCTTATTTTGCCGACGAAAGGACTCGGATGGACTGACTGACTGACTGACTGACTCATTACCGGACAATTTGCGATCTGTAGCCTACTTCGTAGGAAAAAACAATTACGGATGGCATATCCCACCACTGTGTTATATATACAATGAAACATACAGCCAAGGGTTCCCGATGGGCATGACAGTATACTCGCTGAGCCATCAATAAATAATAAAAAAAATAATTATAAATCAAATTTTAATCAGAATTCGGTCAACTCAGAACTTGCTGGTAACAATGCCCTAATGCACGTTCATGCCAAAAATCAAGGTTCTAATGTCAACGGTTCTCCTTATTTTGCCGACGAAAGGATTCGGATGGACTGACTCACTCACTCACTCATTACCGGACAATTTGCGATCTATAGCCTACTTCGTAGGAATATTCACTGGGAAGATATTTCTCCTTCTTCCCCTTTTTTCTCCGACGCCACTCTTATGAACGCATATCGGATACTAAAACACAGATACTAATCCTGAATATAAAAAAAAAGGTACAGAACATTTATAGTTCAGTATAGTTTGGACTCCTTCGAAAGTTGCAGCTGTAATATACCCTACTATACAAAGATGTAATATATACATCCCAACTAAAATACATGGCAGTGTGACTAACGTCACAGGACCTACGAAGTACAGTAGGCATTAGGACTCGAACGCGAACTGAACTCTTGGAAATCCCCACCCCCAGTTGAAACCCTGCCTATATTAAGATGGGCACCGCCCAAGTCAGAATCGCCAGTGATTTTCATCAAAAATCACCAGAAATTTTCATCAAAAGTAGGTCAGCTCAGAACTTGTTGGTAACAGTCTCCTAATGCGCCTTTATTCCAAAATAAATAACACTCGCCGATTTAATTTTACAATTTTTTAATTATAAGAAACAGATTGAATAATATAGGTTCAGTAGATTTCAAGCTTTACCTGTGAAAATACATTTACATCTCTTTAATGGTTTTCAGTGCCCTTGTACAGGATCAAAACAACTTTTTGAATCACATTATTTTCCCAACAATACAACAAATTTTTATATATAGTACTATAGTAGAAAGGTAGCATTTATGTAGTTTACGGTAATTCAACTCAAGACCAACACCTTCTATGCACAAGATAATAATGATTCTATGTCATTCTCCTGAGCATAACCGGTACAAAGACGAATAAATAGCGTCTCTACATCACGTTGTTATCTAGATATATGAGACAACACATTTTGGGCATCGGCAATCTGATGAATGTACTATTCCGGTTTTCTTGTTTCACATTATATTCTATGGCGGTTGATCGGTGATTTTCTTCATTGATAAACGTTAAACCACCTAGCTTTAACTAATTCTGCTAGGCTGTCTTCATTCAGACTGTACAGCCTACACAGTCCACAGAAAATACACCGCACATTCTTGTACTCCCAGCCTTATCACATTTGATGGCAAGTTTAGCGGGCTGTTTAATGTCTAAGCTAGGAAATGTTCCAGGGTAGTTGACAGGCATGCAATAATATACTATAGTATCTGCTATACAGGACACCGACCACTGTAATTTGATGTGACAAGCAGCACGAGTATTAACCAGCCTTATCTCAGTGGGCTTGGATATAAATCACTGTTAAAAACCACAAGGCTCGGATAGAGCCTCTCTCTGTGTTTGTTCCAAGGACAAGCCTTAATGACTTTTAAATCCACTGATAAGGCATGGTCATAAAAGGAACATGATACTGTTAAAGGCCACATGGATGGTATGTATCTATAACAATATACTGAAGTGTTAATTATAAATCTAATTTTAATCAGAATTATTTCAGATCAGAACTTGCGGGTAACAATGCCCTAATGCACGTTCATGCCAAACATCAAGGTTCTAATGTCAACGGTTCTCCTTATTTTGCCGACGAAAGGATTCGGATGGACTGACTGACTGACTGACTCACTCATTACCGGACAATTTGCGATCTGTAGCCTACTTCGTAGGAAAATGATCTGCATGCACATGGCGGTATGAGTTAAAGGGAAAGCCGTCACAGCCTCCAAGGAGGCATCTTGATGTGGCTCTATATGCATATTTTCCCTATGCTTCCTTAATATCTACCGTTGTGTCAAGTTGCAAAAGGCACAATTATGTATCTGCGCATATCCACTGGTCTTATATAGCGGCGTATTGTTATATCAAATACCCACATGAGCAGTGCGACTAACGTCACAGGACCTACGAAGTAGAGTAGGCATTAGGACTCGATCGCATTTTCATTGAGATATGATGTGACCCTCCCCTACGGTACTTTTCATCATAATATGGTACATGTACAACCTTCCATAACAGCCATAGGTTCTCTTTATAACATGCCTTTTGTGAGATTGAGCAAGATTATATTCTGGGTATTTATATATTTACATCGATGTGTTCGTGCCACAAAAAATGAAAGTATATTGGTGAATGTTCTGGTCATTTAGTGATCCGGCCCTGGTACATCAAGCAGTTGAATAGACTCGGAGTTAAACACATTAATACTGGGTTTCACCAGCCTCCGTCTATAAATAGTTCGCTCAGCTGTATTGAGGTCGCTGTCCTCAGATCTTGCGGTTGAATCCAACAGCGAGAGAGCACCAGGCATGCCAGGGCTGTTCCCAAATTCCATGGTGTCATGTTTCCCTCGCTTAAATGATCGGACTTTTCTCCGTATGATCTATAACAATATACTGAAGTGTTAATTATAAATCTAATTTTAATCAGAATTATTTCAGATCAGAACTAGCTGGTAACAATGCCCTAATGCTCGTTCATGCCAAAAATCAAGGTTATAATGTCGACGGTTCTCCTTATTTTGCCGACGAAAGGATTCGGATGGACTGACTGACTCACTCATTACCGGACAATTTGCGATCTGTAGCCTACTTCGTAGGAAATACAAGAACGGATGGTTGTTTGCACCCAGCCTTGCAATGTGCGTCCAATGTCACGTCTTTTTTTATTTCTAAATAAGGTAAAACCAGATCCCAAATATTCCGGGGCGATTAATCAAAAGAGCGACATAATTTAGATCTTATTTTAATCAAGAACATTCTATATTCCCGCTCATTCATGATCGTCCAGATCTGAATAATATGCTTACCTTACGACACATAAGACAACGCTGTTGCCTTAGGCAGAGTGATGTTACACGCATCCCCACCAAAAACTCTAAAACTCAGATTGAAGTACACTGAATCGGAATTAAGATATGTCTATCATTTTCAAAGTAGGGGATATGGTGCTTAGAGTTATCGCCCCTGTTCATGAAAAAAAGTCCAATCCAACCCGACATATACATCATCCCTAGACATGGTTCGTCTGACCTGCATTTTGGAGGATAGATACAAAGTGCAGTAATTAATACTCCTGGGGTATAGTATCAGAGGTATTGATAAATCCATTGTGTTAAACTACAGCTGTTATTCTCACTTATATGCCCAAATTGTTTACTGCAAAGGCTCAGAAAGGATCTGGTGTCTTGTCGTAACAACATGTTATTGTTGTCAACATGTTGAAGAATATAAAACAGAAAAACCTGGATAAATGTGCCACTTTTTCAGTAATATTTCTGGTAAAGACGTAGAGAGTGGCTAGATACAACGGCTGCAATATTACATGTACATGGATTTCTTGGTTATCACCGTTCGCTGAAAACTTGCATCTTAATGATATTCATTTTACTGATTCTTTTGGTGATCTTATAAGATTGAATATGTCACAATATGATATAAATTGAGTTGCAGATGATGGAAGGTGTTATCATTGAACAATAGCCAGTACAGCATTGTAAAACAATGGACACGCATTTCAATGGGGTTTCTAATCTCTCCTTCATATTGTATCTCATGTAGCTCAGATCTAACAACGACATTGTTTAACAGACTGATGAAGTTGAAGAGGACTCACGTACAGATACACCTACAGGTGAGGAGTACGAGATACATCTACATCTAAGCAGTACGAGTTACACCTACATCTAAGCAATACGAGTTACACCTACATCTAAGCAGTACGCGAGACACCGACATCTACATGTAAGCTGTACAAGAAACATCTACATGTAAGCAGTACGAAATACACCGATATCTACAGGTAAGCAGTACGAGATACACCGATATCTACATGTAAGCAGTACGAGATACATCGACATCCAAGCAGTACGCGATACACCGACATCCAAGCAGTACGACATACACCGACATCTAAGCAGTTCGACATACACCGACATCTAAGCAGTACGAGATACACCGACATCTACATGTAAGAAGTACGAGATACACCGACATCCACACAGTACGAGATACACCGACATTCAAGCAGTACGAGATACACCGACATCCAAACAGTACGACATACACCGACATCTAAGCAGTACGACATACACCAACATCTAAGCAGTACGAGATACATCTACATGTAAGAAGTACGATACACCGACATCCAAACAGTACGAGATACACCGACATCCAAGCAGTACGACATACACCGACATCCAAGCATTATGACATACACCGACATCTAAGCAGTACGAGATACACCGAAATCCAAGCAGTACGACATACACCGACATCTAAGCAGTACGACATACACCGACATCTGAGCAGTACGAGATACACCGACATCTAAGCAGTATGACATACACTGCCATCTAAGCAGTACGAGATACACCTCCGTCTTCAAAGTACGAGGTATCATTATGAGATACGCATATGTCTATGCAGTACGAGATACGCATATACCTTACATGTAGTATCCTACTATGATTTTAGATACTGTCGTTGTGTGTTCGTTTGTTCGGTCGGTATGGCCAGAGTTAATGATACAGTTGAGGCACTGAAAAAAGTACAAAATTGTGTAACGCCCGTTTCGGTCGGTAACTTGAAACTTGCGGCGGGGAGGAGAGTGGCTCGAGACCAGACCCAAAATAAAAAAATACGAAAGAGCATACCGCTTAATGGGGCTGGATGGTAGCGGAACTTATGTACATAAAAAAATGTAAATTATCAAATTGACTATAGATGGTGAATGATACTAAATATGACATTCCATGGTGCAGATTACTGAAATTTACATTCCATTATAAATGATACAGTGCACCCAATCCACTCATTACATCCCAGTCCGAGTTCCTGACCAAATTCAATTCGCACATATGTTTACATAATGTGGAACATATTTGTTCTCAGTTTCCTCTCTTGGAAGACATGTTTCACGTTATTTCCGAAAAAAACCCGAGAATCCCGCGACTTAGACTTATCTCCCTTTCTCACTTCCACCATTATCCAATCTTCTAGTTTCAACCAAACCGTGAACAAGCAGCATGGATCATCATCTCCGATCACGTTAGCGGTGTTGTTAATAGGTTAATTTAGGTTGCGGAGGGTTGGGGGTCACGGAAGTGAGTTGGGGGGGGGGGGGGGGGGGGAGAAAGTAACTTCCTTACTTCCTCGACCCCCTTCCCAGCCGAATAACTTATATTGGTTTCATTGAATAAAATTTGATAACAGGCATCTGCATGTACACAGGCAAGACGCTACCAACGATTACCACTCAGTAACTGGTTGGTTACTTGTTGGTAGGTACTGATTGGTACTTGAGGAAAGGTCCCCTTGCAGCGCCGTTCAGTTTTCAACTGCTCATTACCAAGGGTAACCAACGGGGTACTGACTGGTCACCCATTAACTCATATCAATTATCTGCTGATCGGCTACCAAGCAGGTACTATTGGTTAACAATCGGTAAATGACCAGTAGTCTTCAAGTCAGAAAAAGCACGGTGACCAATAAGTAAGCGGACAGTACCAAGTGGTCACCAATTCCCTTTAAGTTATAACCTATTGGTTAACAATCGGTAACTGACCAGTAGTCTTCAAGTCAGAAAAAGCACGGTGACCAATAAGTAAGTGGACAGTACCAAACGGTCACCAATTCCCTTTAAGTTATAACCTATTGGTTAACAATCGGTAACTGACCAGTAGTCTTCAAGTCAGAAAAAGCACGGTGACCAATAAGTAAGCGGACAGTACCAAGTGGTCACCAATTCCCTTTAAGTTATAACCTATTGGTTAACAATCGGTAACTGACCAGTAGTCTTCAAGTCAGAAAAAGCACGGTCACCAATAAGTGAGTGGACAGTACCAAACGGTCACCAATTCCCTTTAAGTTATAACCTATTGGTTAACAATCGGTAACTGACCAGTAGTCTTCAAGTCAGAAAAAGCATGGTCACCAATAAGTAAGTGGACAGTACCAAACGGTCACTAATTCCCTTTAAGTTATAACCTATTGGTTAACAATCGGTAACTGACCAGTAGTCTTCAAGTCAGAAAAAGCACGGTGACCAATAAGTAAGTGGGCAGTACCAAACGGTCACCAATTCCCTGTAAGTTATAATCTATTGGTTAACAATCGGTAACTGACCAGTAGTCTTCAAGTTAGGCGAGAGATCCTGAAGGATCTTGGCGCCCACCATTTTCCGATAATTATAAGCTAATGACAAGAGGATCTTTTTCGATTGAGTTGTAATTTTGTTTACAGAATTTCGAATCTGAGCGAAAAAGATCGAAAAATGGACACTGGAAACACCAAGATATAATCTTTCCAAGTTTCAGGAGTTTCAAGATTTCTAGAAACTGTACTTATGTCGGTTGTTATAGTACAAGAGAAATGAGCAAAGTTAGTCTGAAAGTGAATATACATGTATGGAGGATCCTTCGTCTTCGTTTTGTAGTATTTTTATTTTATTTATTTTTTTGCACGTGTCCTCATTGGGTACTGGAAGCGAAGAAAAATCTCTTTGACACTTTGGCATACTTAAGATTTTATAAATAGGAACGAATGCTAATTCTGTTCTGTTTACCGGACTAGTTTGAGATATCTCTTTTAAGATACCATGCTCGAAAATAGTAAGATGGTACAATACTTAATACTGAAGGGATCCGGTCCGCGCAGTAATGTTGAAACTTCGAATTTGAAAGTGTCTGAATCCTGATTATTTCCCTTGGATCGAAACATGCAGTAGTTCACAGTGGTCGTGTTGTGACATTGTGTCACAAGAGTGATGTCCCTTCATGTAGCTGACCCGCCGGCAGACGAAAGTGTGGGGCAGTTCACTTGCAACTGCATGGACTAAAGAAAACTGATTTAAAATTTGAAGATATACATTTTAATTCCGAATTATTTGAACTCCTTGATATGGAAGGTGAAGATATGGGTATTCTCTATAGTCAATATATAGAATATGCCCCACCGTTTGATCCGCCAACTCTTGTGATGCAACGTCACATCTCGGGAATATCGTATTAATTGGATTTTCGAATCGGACCAAAAAAGGTATCTTGCACAACTAGGCCCCATGTGGGACCTGTGTACCAAATTTCAGAAAGATCCATGAAATATTTCCTGAGAATTCACGATAACAATGTTTCAAGGGGAAATTCAAGATGACCACCTGGCAGCCATATTGGATTTTCGAATCGAACCAAAAAAGGCATCTTGCACAACTGGGCCAAATTTGAGGAAGATCCATGCAGTACTTCTTGAGAAATCATGATAACAAAGTTTCATTGGGAAATCCAAGATGGGCGCTTGGTGGCCATATTGGATTTTCGAATCGGACCAGAAAAGGTATCTTGCACAACTAGGCGACAAGGGGAACCTGTGTATCAAATTTGAGAAAGATCCATGAAGTAGTTCCTGAGAAATCGCGATAACAAGGTTTCATGGGGAAATCCAAGATGGCCGCCTTGTGGCCATATTGGATTTTCGATTCGGACCAGAAAAGGTGTGTTGCACAACTGGACCACAAGGGCAACCTGTGTACCAAATTTGAGAAAGATCCAGGCATTACTTCCTGAGAAATGACGATAAAGTTTCATGGAGAAATCCAAAATGGCTGCCTGGTGGCCATATTGGTTTTTCGAATCGGACCAGGAAAGGTATCTTGCACAACTAGACCTCAAGGCGAACCTGTGTACCAAATTTGAGAAAGATCCATGCAGTAGTTTCTGAGGAATCACGATAACAAGGTTTCACGGGGAAATCCAAGGTGGCCGCCTTGTGGCCATATTGGATTTTCAATTCGGACCAAAAAAGGTATCCTGCACAACTAGACCCCAAGGGGAACCTGTGTACCAAATTTGAGAGAGATCCATGCAGTAGTTCCTGAGAAATCGCGATAACAAGGTTTCATGGAGAAATCCAAGATGGCCGCCTTGTGGCCATATTGGATTTTCGATTCGGACCGAAAAAGGTATCTTGCAAAACTAGACCCTAAGGAGAATCTGTGTACCAAATTTGAGAAAGATCCATGCAGTTCTGAGAAATGACGATAACTAAGTTTCATGGGGAAATCCAAGATGGCTGCCTGGTGACCATATTGGATTTTCGAATCGGACCAGAAAAGGTATCTTGCTCAACTAGACCCCATGTGGGACCTGTGTACCAAATTCGAGAAAGATCCATGCAGTAGTTCCTGAGAAAACGCGATAACAAGGTTTCATGGGGAAATCCAAGATGGCTGCCTGGTGGCCATATTGGATTTTCGAATCTGACCAGAAAAGGTTTCTTGCACAACTAGACCCCAAGGGGAACCTGTGTACCAAGCTTGAAAAAGACCCATGCAGTAGTTCTTGAGAAATCGCGGTAACAAGGTTTCATTGGGAAATCCAAGATGGCTGCCTGGTGGCCATATTGGATTTTCGAATCGGACCAGAAAAGGTTTCTTGCACAACCAGACCCCAAGGGGAGCCTGTGTATCAAATTTGAAAAAGATCCATGCAGTAGTTCCTGAGAAATCGCGGTAACAATGTTTCATGGGGAAATCCAAGATGGCTGCCTGGTGGCCATATTGGATTTTCGAATCGGACCAGAAAAGGTTTCTTGTACAACTAGACCCCAAGGGGAACCTGTGTACCAAATTTGAAAAAGATCCATGTAGTAGTTCCTGGGAAATCGCGGTAAGAAGAATTGTTTACGGACGGACCGACGACGGACAGTAGTCTTCAAGTCCGAAAAAGCACGGTACTGCAAAGTTGGGGTTGTGGTGGCTACCAATCCAACCAGTTACTAGTATCGGCAGGTAAAGGGAAATATCCTGTCATTTACTGATTGGCAACTGCACGGTACTGTTCAAGTCAGAACTTCACGGTACCAAGTTTAATATATCTGTGCACTACCAATAAGTTATCTAGAGGTCACCAACATGAAACTGAACGGTACCTGAGTGACACAAAACTGAAAAGTATTGAACGGTGAACAAATTACACGTTATTATAAAATTAACTGACTTGCTAAATATTAAATGCTGTCATACAATCTAGCCTTTAATAGTAACAGAAAGTCACATGCAGTTCATCGGCTACATGTTAGCGATAGTTTGAGACAGTCTTATAGCTTCTGTTTGTTAGTTCAGAAGCATTTCAAGGATCATGAGTAAACACAATCTCAGTATTAAACTCGGATATAATATCACAGAATGTTATATCTGATTTCCTCTGATTTACCATCTTGGTTTACATAGATTGGAGTAAACTAGGCAGATCGGTTCATAAATGATTTCATCATTAGTCACAGTACTACTGTCACAGATAATAAATAAATATGGTCAAGATTTTATCTGATAATGCTTAATCGTGAAGGGACCTACCTTATCCAGACTTACTGATTGTAATCCGATTAGAGTAACTAGTTTATGTAGTGCTTGTGCTAGATTCATAGCTTCAGTATATGGACGCTCCGTCGTACAACAAAGAGCCATGAACATACAAGGATACTTCGAACGGTACCACAATTTAAATACGTGTATGTCAATACCCCTCGTACTACCGTAACAAATACCCGTACAGATGTAAATCTTTCCTTCCCGAATCAATGAGAAAGTAAGACCTACAACCATATATGGTCATGTGCCATCTCTTTTCGAATTGAATATGAGAATACACGGTGTAGTGCAAACCGAATAATTCTAAATGGTTAATATCTATCTATTCGTTACCTTTTATGGCCACACAGTCAACCCAATTTGCTTTTTATCCCACGGTATGATCGGTACATACCCAAATATGGCATTAGTAGGTACATTCAGATTTACCTCCCTTTACCTGTTAAGTTATCCGGACCCAGTTGCAGATCAATACATGATAATAAATCTGCGCTGCAATACGATTTTGAGCAACAATATAATAAGTCTACGCCCAGAATGTCGACAGTATCCAGTTCAAGCTCCTTATATGGCCAATAAAGAAACACAGGCAGTATATATATTTTTTAAATATGACTAAAACAGAATGTAATGGATCACGTGCGAAAATAAAAACAGTACAAGACGAGAACATATTCCCAGCCTGGCTAGATATTACTGATGGTCTATATGTCACAGAAGGTAAGTTACTAACTCAGTACTTGGAACAACAGATTGTTTTTGGTTTTCTTTGCACATTTCATCCCACAGTGTAGTATGCCTATCTTTGTCTCGGTTTGATTCCAAAACTTCTCTCAAATAACGTTCGAGATTGCTTGTACCGTACGATACTTACAAAAGCACAAGTTTGATAAAGTATCGAATGGCGTGTGAAAGTGGGCGTTAATGGGGTTGTTGGGTAGTAGAGCACATGTATGATGGGTGTATGTGTGGTTGTGGGGGTTCGTTGATGAGGGTGGAGGTGCAATATCTTCAACAATCGAATGCCTGTGGCTGCTGAATACGAGGAATACGTTACAATCTGTCGGATCCGTGTCCTGGCATTGGCCGTCTGAATAAAGAACTACAAGCCCGTAGGCAGGTTTCGAAACTGATTATTTGGGGGGGGGGGGGGGTGCGAGGGCGAATATCGTCAAGACGGAAAGCGCGAACTCTTGCTAGATGATCCGACAGATGCCCCACTCCGGAAAAAAACAACAACTTAAAATCTATTGTGAAATGGCGCGTTCTGGTGCATTTTGACAGTATGTTTCTGACTGTAGATAACTAAATTTTATGAGACTGAAGGTTTTTGAAGTAGAACGTATACATTCCTTCTAGAAAAATTAATTCTGAATTTACTAAAATGGTGCAATATTCTTGTGCATTTTGACGGAACGTTTCTGACTTCAAAAACTTGTTTGAAGTGGATTTTCTTCCACCTTTTGGGTCAATGCGATTGCCGAAGGCGCGAAGTCGGTCATGCTCGGAGGACCCGGGCATACACATGGATATTTTTTGAAAATCTGGACGTGAAAAGGCAAGTTCTAGCACATTTTCACAGCATATCTCCAACTTTAGAAAACTGAATTTTAAACAGAAGTAAAAACGTAGAAATATTTCTGAAGTGGAACTTTCCTAGGATAACCTCCTGGGAATTTTTAAATCTGAATTTAATAAAATGGTGTGTTTGACCCGCTTCGATGAATACGCAAAGAGTGTTGCATGTATAAATACCTAACCTAGTCGGATGCCTTCTCCTTCCATGTAAAATTGTGCAACGTATTTTGGCAGCAGTGTTTTCGATCTGTAAAAACGTTTAGACTGGAGTTGTTAGATGCGGATGTCCCAATTCTCGACTCTCAAATGGAGTGCATGGGACTGTCCTGCCAAAATCTTGATATAAAACGGTGGGTTTAGGCTAGGATCCAGTATACGGTCCGGAAATACTAAATCCTAGGTTCAGGCCTCAATTCTTTTCAGGAACTTCATGAAAATTTATGAATTTTCAGACTCAAAACGCTGCTTTCTCACGCACTTCTGATAATATATTTCGATATCAAACTTTTATCACAGTTATGACTTGGATGTGTTTTTTCCTGGAGCATACCTTCGCTGGTCTAACAAGGATTATTTGTGTGGGATATTAGGATTTTCCGGTCTTAATAACTGTTTCCATAACTGTGTGTGTGGAAACGCGCTAAAAACTATGAACTATTTTTTCACAATTAATGTAGATATCACTATTTTACATTCCAGCAATAATGTAGATCGTCACTAGTTTACTTAGAGTAATGCAGCATGTCATTTGTGAAACAGTACTGAAATAGCAATGAAGTACTGGTACTGAAACAGTCTCAGAGCTACTGTGTACATATTTGTACACACTCCACTTTGTACATTCGCTGTATACACAGTAGCTGGTTATCTCCCTTGCCTATCAACGTAATCTCTTTCCCAGCCCTGGTTGCAGGCATCCCTAAGATTCATTTCGAAATACTTTATTTCAAACTATGTTATACTATCTATCATATCACGAAGACATCGAGGAGTGTTTCCTGGCGAATTTAATTGTTTGGGGGTTCAGCTTTGAATTTTATACGACGTTTAAAATCAGGATGAAGGTCAATTGGCCCTTTATCCAATTGTCAGTGTATTACAATAAAACGGCATGTGGTTGAGGATTAACAAATGATCATGGAAAGGACACTGAATATGTCTGTTTAGCCATATTCAAGGGACATAACTTTAATCGCCAAAAGTATCATTTGACTACGGCGTTTGGACTTGAGGGCTGGAAGTACGCTCCACTCAGGTTTCACGTACTCATCACATTGTATATCACATTGAAAATCGAAATATCTAATCCTTCCGATACAGTTGCATCCCAGAACTGTGGTAATGGAATATAATTTTCATTGTGTACATTTTGTACATATTCCTCTGTATATTTATGTGTACATCTTGTACACATTAATGTGCACGATTATTTTTGCCAAGTGAGTGTGTACAAAAAGTACACATTAATGTTTGTGTACTTTTTGTACAAACTAGTTATGAGAGCGTATTAGCCGCGAAAACGTCATAAAACGTACGAGATTACCAGACATCTTGTGAAGGTTATACCTGGATTAAATATTCAGGTATAATGTAAAAAATATCTTCACCTCGTTACTAGAAGAAAACCTATCGCCGATTTTTTTCGGGATCAAAAGCTCACACTTATCTATATGCGTATGAAATCAAATATCGTAATTCTATAATGACTAAGTTTGATTCTATGGTTGGTTACATCTGCGTTTGTGAGTGTTTGGGTTCAGGGCTACATGATGAAGGCCTGTTTATACTGAGCGCGAACGCGACCGCGACCTCGACCGCGAACGCGGCGATCGCATTTGATTGATGTACTGCTATTGGAATGAAGTCGTTTATACTAACGGCGAACGCGAACGCGTGCGAATTTTAGTTCGCGCGGAAATCCGTGGATATTACCTCCAGAGCGAATTTTTAGGAAAAGTTCGCGCGAACGATTGGCATTACCCAATCAGAGTGCGAGGTCAAAAGGCATACATATGACGTCGCTGTCTGATGATGTGTAGCCGGACATGGTCAAATCATAAATGCGCCAGATTCATCTTCGTATCGCCGCTTTCAGTACGAACGATGATTCGCGCGGAAAGTAGCAGTGGTCGCGGTCGATGTCGCGGTCGCGTTCGCGCTCAGTATAAACAGGCCTTTAGTGGCATTATACAGAGTCCCTGACGGTCGAATTCAGTCTGCAATAAACTAGCTAATATTATTCTTATATCGTATCATATTGGGGTCATTTCGCAGGACCTCCAGAGCAACGCATCATTGTGTGGTAAATTCACATTCCAGGCCTCCAAGCTTTACCTAGAAAATCCAGTTAATATTAATCCTGGATTTTTCCAAACTGCCCATAGAGGTTAGAGGAACGCCTGCTTCTCAGCACAGTGAGCATGCAGGTATTATTTTGCCTCGAATTGACCGCATGAGTTTATTTCACCTACAGCCATACGCAGCGTGATTATCTTCCAAGTTACACGAGTACGGTTTTCAGAGAAACATACAGAAAGACACAAGAAAATCTAAAAATTGTCTCGACAAAATAACTAAATGTCGTCCTATAGTATAGTCTAACTACATACTGTTTTCGACTTTTTAACTCCACATGTAAAATGTAAACGGCCCGTCATCTCACAAATAACGTTTGTGCCACGTCACATACCTGATTCACCAGTGAATGGAATAAACATCGACCTTATAATATTCCATTCGAAAATGATTGTTCATTATTAAATGTGCAAAATAGTCGTCGAAAGTCACGGTTATAAAATTGTTTGGACACTTGCACCAGAACATCATCGCGAGTGTATCGATTGACCTGTTAGGATCGATACACTGGTTTGGTTAGTTACCCATACCAGTTATGGATATAAATATATCAAGGGGTTTCCCCTAAATCCAAATAATCAGTAAACGCGCTAAGCTAGCTGATTACGCCAATCCACTGCGAGGTATGAGATGTGAGGTTTGAATTTCATCGCGAGCCAAACTGCGTTGATGTCAGGCTGAAATTGACATCGGAAGTCAAAGCACAAACCGCAGGCCTGGGATACCGACATGCGAATTCAAAACAAGCGCGGGGGTGAAATTGTAGATTTTACAATAAGAGGCATCGACTCAAGACTGATTCGAATCACCAAAAATGTCCAGATAGGACTTGTGAAGACGGCACCAGAATTGAGGGGACTTTTGCCAGACCGCCTTTTTGTCAAAACATCCAATCGTTAACACTGTGAAGAAGAGCCATCACATAAAACACGACTACTCATATATTGTATCAAGCCGACTGTCACGATATTTATTCGCGGGCTAAAATGCGACGTCTTCCACTGTTACAATAGAGTCTTAAATTCAAGGTCTTAATCTACGTCATTTGGTATACTGTTAAAGTTCATTCCTTTTATTACAGCACTTTTGTGTTAAATTGGAATTCATGCCGCGCTTGAATATGTGCGTTCATGTGTATATAATACAGAAATCATAAGAAAATCATATATATTGCGATCAAAAATGGGAGGTACAGGGGAATACCCTTTTTGAGCTCATTTACAATCACTCAAAATGGCATATTTGTAGACTCATCTGTTCATCGTGATGAAATTAACATGCAATGTAAAGGGCGAACGTTGGGAAAGTTGAGTCTTCGACCAATCAGCGTCAGACATTACTATTAAACTTTGGCTTAATAAGTTCAAGAAGTACACGACAACTCAGCTTTTCCAATAAGGACTAGTAAAAAAGCATACTAAGCAAAATTATTTTCTTTTTGTGAGGCTTGTCAAACGGACAATTAAACATGAAAGTCCCGAAGATCTGGAATTATCTGTTGGAAAATAGGGAGTTCACCGCCTTCCAGCCTTATAATTTGAGTAAGGTATATAAGACATGGAACCACATCTCAGGGTATAAAACACTGGGAAACCTGAGCTAGCAGATGGTAGGCCTATATGACAATGTATGGGAATCATCCATTCCAGGCAATGTATTCAGTCATTCCACCATGCGATACCGACTTGAATATGTCAACGGTACCTAACAGGTTTCCCGTCTGGGGGAACGGCCAGCTTCTTAATCGTTTTATTCCGGCACCGACATATCCAATTCAGACGGGTCCCCCTTGGCGGAATTTTGTCCGGGGTTGGGGTGAAAGGTGTTACACCAACCATTGCCGATACTTCGGTACCGGAGGAGGTAAATGTTTTCTTATGAATTATATTGAAATACAAGTCTATCGCATATGATATGGATGTATCAACGTGGCTTTCCCCCGCAATAAATGGAGAGCGTATGAAAGATTGTCCATACGTTTGCCAGCCATAGTTACCATAGTTACCATAGTTACCCAGAATAATTTTTTTTATCAGAAGCTACCATCGTTTTGTCCCAGTGGAGTCATCTTGTCTGGTTGCACGATATCCCAGACACCACACACATCAGACAAAATAGAGCTGCAGCGGCAGAGAAAGAAGCGACATCTACATGGTATATATTCCAGTGGACCATTTGCACATTATTGAGAGAGCCAAAAAGACCCGTGACTTCAGCTGATCAGTTACTGGCATGTATAATTTCACTTTGCCCTATCTACTGACCCAGGAGAATATTGTGAACTGATTATAGCTGACATACATTCATGTAATATTTGCCAAATTACATTATTATAAGCACAATGAAACTCTCTTTGGATACTGGGAAAATATTGTATAAAATTATGCCAGTTATCACCAGTTCAAAATATTCTCTTTGGTAAATAGATGGGGCAAAGTTAAATTATACAACCCCTTAGCTGATAAGCTGAAGTCACTTGTAGTGAACAGACACGTTCTTCTTTCTTCTCTCAATAATGTGCAACGGAAACATTAAATTATCTCCCTTTAATCAGGCACTTAATCTTGTCTGAATGCTATAATGAAAAAAAAACATATAATAAAATAAATAATAATAATCAGAATAATAATAATAACAAATATAGCCGCAAGCGGCAATGTAGGGGGCCAAGATACAGTCCAGACAAGCTAGATTTAGGGATGAAGAGGCATTGATCACTTCATCTGCAACCTCTCTAGATTTATATTAAAGGAATAGAAAACCCTAAGATGATGCATACGTATATCGAAAGAACTATATCATTAGTATTCGAAAAACAAAACAAATCAGCTTTTCTAGTAATTCCGAATGAATGAGATCATTTTGAACATCAGAACTATTGCCCAGATCAATAATCCGTGGAAGTCGCCATTTTAACAAGCCCGAGAGCCGTTAGCCAATGAAAATCCTTTAAATATCACCTGACATTATTCCTGTGACGTAGTTGGGCCCAAGCCAGAGTAGCTAATAACATGGAGACCAATTGTAAATTATTGTGTCGATGGCTTTTGACAGATCTGTGGACCTTTCTTTACGCTCCGAGACGATTATGAGGATCGTGATATATGAATGTCGAATTGATATACAGGTTGACATGTGGCATTTTGCATATGATTTCACAAGCTCTCTTTCTGAGGCAAGAATATTAGGCCACATCACCCGATAGCAGTAGAAGAAACGCTGCTAATGTTGCCGTTGTTGTTGTTTAATGCTTTACCTTATGGGATAGAGCCCGGATGACAAAGGCATATTTCTCGCAGCGCCATCTACATAAAAATAGTATGGCCCACAAACGTCACAGTCATTCCAAGATGTCGCAGATCACAAAGTGTTAAAGTGTGATCGATAAATCGGTGTTTACTCAGCTGTAGAATTTTGTTAATTTTTTCTACGGGTGTTTTTGGAATCTGATGGCGTAATTCTGTCATGTCGAGCACGAGTTTACGCAGAGTTTACTATTCCTTTAAAAGACCTCGGCCCATCGATCATGTGTAGCAACTTTCGCGTCGATCAGTTCAGCGGTTCCAGAGAAGAAGATCTTAGAATGTTTTAGGGAAAATCCAAGATGGCCGCCGAACATTTCGACCAATCGGCTTCTTCTTTGGATATGCATTAGATCTAATAGGCTCAACCACCACGAATCCGCCATATTCAGCATTGACGAGTCCCATAACATACATTTAGTCAATTCCGCTATCGAAATCCGTTACTTGAAAATCCCATAATTTACCAATTTGGGTGAATTTCGATGGAGAATAGAGGGAAAACTATTGGAGCTAGGTGGAAACGGTTAACATATTTCCGAAAGAGCTGCTCCTGGACAATATAATGCAACAAACTGCAAGGCTGTACGTTTCATAGTTCCAGAGTTATAGCCGGTACAATATGTGTTCCGTTTTTGACAAAATTCAAGATGGCGGCCAAACCACGTGACCTAGGAGCAAAATGTTTGCATATTCGTGATCGCCATATTGCAATGCATATATGTAGTCACCTTTCTGATCCAAATCCGTTAAATGAAAATCCGATAATTTTGATTGGTCAATGGCGGCCATTTTGTTTTACACCGCAACCTTTTTTGACCAATTCGGCTTCTACAGTCTCTAGACCTTGATCCATAGATCATGTGTACCAAGTTTCACGACAATCGGTTCAGCGGTTCAGGAGAAGAAGCTTTTCAAAGGTTTGGGGTTAAATCCAAGATGGCCGCCGAAGCTTTTGTCCAATCAGCATCATTGGGGGGATATGCATCAGTTTCCATCTGGTCCAATCACTATGTGAAGTTTCAATGGTATCGGTGTATCGGTGTTGACTGTACGAATGAGACAAAATCCGGCGGAAGAAAAAGAATAATACCAATAACAAAAGGTGACCAGCCATACTGGCTTGGCCCCCTAATAATAATAAGATCTAAGACCAAGGCGCGGGTTTCTGTGTTCAATAACAGCCCTCGGAAGATTAAGGTCATGCGTCTGGCACGTCTCACTTTGCAACGAGGGCGCGATAGGTGTACGGTATATGTAATACATGTATCATCTAGTATATTTTAGCTTGTTTCATCATATTAATATTTTATTCTCTAGAAACATGATATCCGATTAATATAATCTAGATCGATAAATTGCAGGACATATTTTTCTGTTTATAATATGCCGAGGTTAACCTGTCTTCATATGGACATCCACATTCCAGTTGTGGCTTGACCTCAACGTTTTCAAACATACATCCGCGCACTGTGATTGGTCAATACTAAGAACAAGGAAACGGGAATGTTTATCCCAGCTCTAGATGAACGATAAGGAAAGATTGGAAGTGGCTTTGGTTGATCTGGTTTTACACAGATTGTTGCAAAAGCTACACCAGAATCACAGGCCCGCAAAACAAGAGTTTTGGGGGGTGTGGGCGGTGGTATTAGGGGTCTCTATATATAACCCCATGCTTTATATAAATCCACAACAAGGCGTGAAACGCACTTTGGGTGAATCCAGAAATAAACGGTTTACCGCCAAACAAAATACTAGTACTAGTACTAGTAGTTCTTATTCTATAAGAATCACTTTATCCCGTCGTCAAATTAGTAAATCTTTGCAATTTTTATCTTTGCCGGGCGATTCAAAATCCAACGTAACTGTCCATCCATCTAGGAACACTGAGATTATGGCGGGCTTCGTTCTCAATTCTGATTGGTCAGTCGCGACACGCCTCCGACAATAAGGTCATACATACACTGATCAGCTGCCGCAGGCGTGTCGCGACTGATCAATCAGAATTGAGAACGAAGCCCGCCATAATCTCACTGTTCCTAGATGGATGGACAGTGGCGTTGGATTTTGCTTTGCGGCCTTCAATTCGAATGCAAAATTTGCAAAATATTCAATCATAATTTGTTTTAAGTTTGAATTAAATCTAACTTGAAATTTGAATTTTCAGAAAAAAGTTAAACTTTGAATTGAAAATGGAAATTGAAATCTGAAAGAAAATTTAATTTGAAATTTGAGACTTTAAATTGAAATTTAAAAATCTCAAATATCCTTATTTGAAATAAAGATATTTGACATAATATAATAACTTTTCTCAAATACCATTTTTAGTTATTTAAACACAAATTTAATTCAAATTTCAACTTGCGTTTAACAGTGTAACATGTTGGAAGCTTCTAGCTTCTCAGGGGTAGAGCATGCTCCCGGCCCGGGAAGGTGTGTGTGTGGTGGGGGGAGCTGTGCGTTCAGTAAGTGTAACATGATAAGCTTCCGGAATATATCAGGGTATGAGATCGAGTTTTTGAGATAAACTGCAGCACACAAACATTTTTTTTGCTACACTTCTGTCTCTGCTATACCTCTTACGAAAATATGTAGATAAATAAATACTAAATACACACGACCAGGGGTCCATCGGGACCCTCCACATCTACACTGGCGAATGTATATGTGATGTGCACTGAACCGAGTAAAAGTTCTCAGTATATATAGGTTTTATATTTATGTTGAATGATGGCGATTGCGAAATCGCAATGTGACTAAACGTTTGTCTCCTTCAGGCTATGTCTGTAGGCCTGAACATATGGGTCTTTGAATATGATACATTTATAAAAGGTATGGATATATTTACATCCTAGTGGATCATGACGATAAGATCTTCCACTTGACGAGAACAGTTTTATTTAACGATGGTCGAAGAGGGCCATCACAGGTATCCTTCCCTGTATTTCCTAATAATAATAAGGGCAAGTTGGTAATGGATGGTTTGTTTTAGAACAATAAAACCTGGGACTATTTAAAAAACCCCATGATAAATCGAATGTGAATGGTTAGTGGAGGTATACATACCTGCGGTAATTATATGCAACAACGTGTAATAAATCCAATCTTCTCAGTTGTTTGCAGCAACTGAGATTGATGCTTCTCAACGTTACTGGGTTTGATTGATTTTAAAGTGGATATTTTCGACAGTGTGGGAATTACCTGAATTTCAGTGATGTCACTAGGTTTACTGCGCATGCTCGTTGACGGTCGACTTTACACCTGATAGCTACCGCTGAGTGACACACAGTGACACATGTATAAACAAACACGCATATAGTAAACATGAGACATCATTCAGTCGTAATTTGATAAAGGTCTTCTGTGGGTCGGGATGACACTGTATACAGTACGATTATTCTACAGTTCGTGAATGTTGAAGATTACAGTAATTGCAAAAATAAGATAAAATAAAATAAAATAAAATAAATGGAACATCGAATTCGGAGTTGAAGAAAATGCGCTATACGCCTAGCTCTACAGTTGAATGCCTTTCAGTTCAAATAATATGGGCTCTAATATGCTCCCATGAAATATATTAACATATTCTGATGTTATATTCAGATAAAAATTTGAACGCACAACCTACGTAAGTAAATAATTAGTAGGCTTATCATTGTGATTGCAGTAGGGTCTACTGTGGTAGATACAGGTGAATGGACCTACAGGTGTTCATATTTCACAACACGGTGACATCAGTTGTACACGGCTGTATCCTCCAAAACATGACTAACCAACAGAGTGAGTCATTACCAATCAAACACGTGGCGCTATAGCATTAAACGACTAGTGTGTACCATATACCGAGCGATATTCCTTCACCTTGACAACGGCCCGCTGAGCGCATCATTCGACCAACAGTCGTTCAACTTGCAGATATCGATTGTCCTGGGAAACTGACGCAAACACTTCGTATCCTTAACTGTTGAATTGCACCAGCAACAGTATAGAGGTTAACGCAATACACTGGACTTGAATCCAGGCCAATGCCTCAGAGAAGGCCAACATTCATTCATACGGGGAAAGCCTACTGGCCTCGTTGTAATATACGCTGACGTTGCGCTTGTTTGGGTCACGTGGTTTCTAAATTTAGCTCAAGAACACCCGCTTATAAAAGCGGATTTGGGACGGCGCTTTTTAATCGTTGCAAAACGCTCAAGGAGGACAAATCGTTATCAAATCTATCCAGAGCTAGTTCATAATTTAAAAGCAGTAATTCTTTCTACTTCCTGCAAATTTTCCCCTGCTATTGCATGTATCAGCGCTTAACTTCAAGGAATTTCAGGTAAGATACGGGAAAATAGCTCAACTTTTTGGGATATACCTTTGGAGACAAATTGCTGCTATAAATAGACTCGTGGCAAACACGCAATCAGTTGGGATTGGATTTGCAGGATTTTCATGCACGTCTGTGCTCAAGTAATTCGGTATATATGGCTAATGTATATTTCACTCCGAATGTACCCATTATATTTATTGTGAAGACATGACATCATGCATTTATTATTCATTTCATATCATTTTAGCCTATTTATTAGCATATTATTCTGCATGTTGTCTCTCTGTATACCATGTTATAAACGGTATCTTCATAATAATATGCCGCTACAAATGTTGTGTTTTAACTGCTTAGAGGCGGCGGTGGAGTTCACCAGGAAGTCTATCCATCTTTCACAGGGTGCGGTATATATTACCAATACTTTGTGTATGCTTGCTTATGTTGAATTTTGCTCACTATTATATTCCTTAAAAATATTGCAAACCTGCATGTTTTACAGACGTATATTATGCATGATACCGGTAATGCTTTTGACTATATATGCACAAGTTCGTGGGAGAACCATGCATGGTATACTTCTTCACATCACTGTTTAATATTGGATGTAAAATAGTGCAGCATAATGCATTGGAATGCAATAAAGTGAATGCGAAATGTATGCGCACCAAATACACAAGCATCCTGTACGTACATTTAATTTTCATTGTACCATGCAGTATCTCATTAATTCAATGTATCGAGACCATCAGTTGCTTTCAATAAAATGCATTTCTTTCTCGAGTAAGGATAAGATCCATTGCATGTGCACTGCACGCGGAAGGATTGCCTGCAAAAGTTAAACAACAGAAGTCGCCTGAAAGTCAGGTGACATCAAAGCCAATGCAATACAGAGATTAATTCTCCGTCTTTATTTACATAGTGTGGTACATAAAAAATGCAGTTGTTGTTGCGCAGAACATAGACCTCAGGCCCGAAGACACCCCTCTTTTGGATTTTCTTTTTAATACAAATGCCCTTTTCAGACGAAAGCGAACCCCATAGGCCCCCATTTGCTCCCTTTTCTCATGACCCTACGACGAATCCCCAGTTGCTCCCTTTTGAAGCGAAAGCGAACCACCCCTCAAGATTACCTGGCTACGGCCCTGGACCTGCATGCGAAGGTAACTCCAAAACCTGTAGCTGCACTCGTGTTAGCCTGGTCGTAGACCTGATCACATCTCGCATATGTACATCTGGGGTATGGTCTGGGGTTGATAAGTTTTACTGAGCTAACGTTCCGCTTCCATTTTCAAAAACACAAAAACAACAACATTTTTTCCAGTCAATATACGGACCGATTACTTATTTAAATATTTCTTATAAAAGTTTATACAAACAAATGTTTGGCGTAATACCCCGAGAAAAATCTGACAAATATCCGTCCCTTAATTTCTTTAGGTGGCGGAGTTTGAGCGATTTAAAAGGTAAAAACTAGTAAACGTTACACATGCATGCATGATTATGGAGAAGATATCGCAAGAGAGCTGTACTTGTGCATGGTGCGGATATACAGTATAGCAGTTAACATTCTGCATAAGACTCGCGATTATAAAAGATATACAAATAATCTTGGCTTAATTAACAGATCTCACAAATCCTAACTCGGTGCAAAAAGCAGCGGAGTCGTTCAAAACTATTCGAGGCCTTCGAGAACGAAGTATTTAGGGCTGTACTCTCTGACTCACCAAATGGACATGGGGTCAAGGGACGTCGGGGCCTGAAGGAGACATTTAAGTTAAGTGAAGTCATACGTTAACTTTAAAATCGAAGAATCTTTTCTTCGGTTAATAAATCAACACCAACTATCATTTGTGAAGAATATTGTCAGAATAAAGTGTCCTGTCTTAGAAATGTGCACATTTTGATTGGTAAAAACAGGTATGAATTCATTAGGATGGATAGTCAATCCCAGCCATCTGTCACGTTTGCAATATTGGAAGTTGGTCGTTTATTTGATACATATTTTAGTATCTTTCAAAATGGTAAACGGATTACAAGTTCTAACCACTTAGATAAACCCCCTCCTAAGATATAAAACAACATATAGCGAAGGTAGGTATGGGAGAAATGAATGGAAAAACATGCATACATACAAATATTACTTGAAAGTATGAACATCATTGTTTCTAGTTTACATACATAGATGCGCAAACAGAACCATGGAGAAAAAGTGATTTTTAATATTAAGTATGACTGTTTGGGCGAGAATAAGTCCAACGCTTCCGAAACCAAATCTGTTTGTGTTACTGACAAAATCCTGTATGCGGCTATGAATATCTCATGAGTTTTCCTTTTACTGAGATCGTCTTATTGCTTGCTCTGATATAAATATATATAGTTAGAATACTTGATCTTGTTAATCCTCATCCGGTTCCATATATATTTGAGAATTGATGCCGAGCATCTCAAACTCTCATAGGATTGCATGCAAACATTTAGCAAATAAACACGGAGGCTGCTTTGTCGAAAAGGCATATATCTGAATATTCAATTAATAACAAAGAATATATTCATAACCGGCTGGTTTTGCCATAGATATTAGAGATATAGATTTTTGGGTCTCCCCATGCAGTTTAATGGTTAAACGACGAGGTTTTCTAAAGTTTTGTCATCATCCGAGGAAATATGTATAATAGTGCATTTCATATTTTGGCACTGAAAATCATAAGAATATCACTCATTACAAATTTGTAGCGTATCAAAGAAAATGTATGACGAGTTGAAAAGTGCAATTAGAATGCTGTGATGGTTATGAAATTCTTGCAACCCAATTAAGATTGTGTTAGCAACTTATCCATGTCATTCTATACTTCTGTCTCCAGTCACGTGGTCCAGACTCCATAAACACTTCTGTCTCGAATTGCTATTTGTTAGAATAAAGGTTCAGAAGATTGTACAATGTGTTTTCATAATTGCATAATTCAAACAATATCAAAACAAACATTTAGGGGACAATGTGAGGAATGATTTATTTATAATTTTCTACCAGTTTGCGTTTGCTCTCATAAGAGTACATCATTAGTTCATTCGAGATGGCCTTTGATCATGCATGGATCGCGGTTTAAATAAAAACTTGTTCGGTTGTGCATGTATACACAATTTTACTCGAGGTCATGGCTCAGTAAGCAAACTTGAAGTGGGTGTAAATAAACAGTCTCGTGGCCGGTTTTAGGACGTGTATACAATGACGTCATGTCCAACTGGGGAATCCCCTGAACTTTGGACCCTGATCAATCGGACAGCTCATGAATCAGCGCATGTTATGAGACGTATCTGACGACCTGAACTTTAAATCTGTTGATAAAAGAAAAAGCAGAGAAAAACTGGACAATAATTTCGCTGCGCTTACGTTCACCTCTGAAAAGATTCAATGTTACCGGTATACCTAAATTAAAATGCTTGTAAACTTCAATGAAATGATTTAAACATACCGTACCGATACGCGCTGTGTGAATTTGAAAACGAATTTTGATTGAAATATTTGCTTTTGTTGCTTCAATTCACGGATTATACTACAATATTATATTTGTAAACATACTGTATATCAGACAGTAAATATTTATTTTACCTGGTGACATAGACTGATGATTCATTAAACACTGTCATCGCCAGATCTGCCACGACAGTTGTATATATATACTGCTACTGAATATAGTATATGTAAGACAGATGACAGGTGACGCATTCTAAATTCATAAAGCCTGAATCAAACCAGCCAAAGATCATTGCCGATAGCATGTACCCCTTCACAGTCCTAATGTTATCATTAATATTACAAAAATAAAAACATCACATAGAAAAACTTTGCAAACGGAAAAGAAAGGAAAAGAACTTTGGTACACTGAAAAAAAATCCTTAAAATTTAAGGAATATTCCCCGACTATTACACCAGCGGAATATTCCTTAAAATTCAATAAGGAATAAGGAAAACATTGAAAACATACGATTAAATACACCGTCATCATATACACTTTTCTCAACACCGCACTTGTCTATTGATTTCAGAGAGTAATACAGCTAAAGCACGAAGCCACTATTGGGCAATAGGCCCTATTATTCAGCAGCTAACAAGTTTTTGAATTTACGAAATATAAAAATGGATGCTAATAAATATAAACAAATATAAGAAAGAGGTACCTGGCGGCGGATTTCAAGACTTAGACGTTCCACATTCATGTCTTTATTTTTATCGCCCAATATTTGTATAATAGTAAAATTAACATCTTTTTGTATTTCGTAAATTCAAGTTCAGAACTGTGTTCAGTTTTGTCACGTGGAGAAATGGGAGTGTAAATTGGATTGCAACATTGGGATGCAGAAGCTTAGCTTAACTTATTGTGGACGTTTGTCCAGAGCAGACAAACTCTCAGACGCTGTATTCGGTGTAATGTTGTCTGTAATATTGTCTCAGATAGAGCTCGGCTCACTCTCACATGATGATTAGTCATCCGTTTGTTTTGGAGCCATCCATCACAAGACCATCGAAGACGGTTCATCCTGGATCGAGCTCCGGTCCTTGAATGAACTAGAACTCCCTGGTGAGAGCATATATTGGCTAATAACACTATATATCTCAGCTATGGAAATATAGGAATAACCGGAGTTAAAGAATTATGATAAAATAAATCCAAATTCAAGGTTAACTCAAATACATTCGCACTCAAAACCTCGGTCCTTGTATATTTTCCTACAGTAATAATTATCGCCCCTAGGCGTGCCCAGACTTGCTGAGGGGAATTCCCTAAAGCCTCGTTTTCATTTGCCATTCCAACGTGGTTTCAACGTCGTGTTGATAACACTACATGTGTTCAGTGCATTGTCACGCCTTTAAAGAAACGAGAGCTGAAATACGTTGTGGTTAAGGCGGTTTGTAAACAGAGGTTACCTTTCAGTCATCCTTGAGGTAAGACTGGCGTCACTTACGAGTCCAGTTAAAATGATTTTAAGCAAACGAGTTAAAATACTGTGATAGTCCCACTTATAAACTAGGTTGGATTTTGGACGACCATAAAACTGCGAAACACTAGGATATATGCGCCTATTATCTCTTACCGATGAGGCTGCCAGATCAAGATCGGTTAGAAATGATAAAGAACATGTTGCTATTTTGGGATGGACCTATACAAATGAGTACCTACTGATGAATTAAAATTAAGAGAAACTGTTTGCAAGGAATGACGATTAATACGGACGGAGTGCCGGAATACATGTATGCATAATATCCATCTGGAGTATGTGTCGAGTCGGCCAGCTTTCTTTGAATTCCGCACTGTGCATGCGTATATATGTATTTCTCTTTCTCAATATATAGTGTGGACAGTACTTAAAAATGTACCAACTTTTAAAATTAATATTGACCTGCATCTACAAGAGACTCTTGAGTGTAATATTTACGCTATGACTGTCTGACCTATAGGTGGCTATGATTAATTCATACGGTAATATCTAGGTAAATATATCTGTTAATACGCTATTATTGATTTTTGGCTGGAATACCTGATATTTCATCAGCGTTCCACATGAGTAATGCAGGCCACAGGAACAACAGCAAACCAAACCCAGATATGTCACAAGACGGTGGTCTGACTAGATTTGTCAGCACATATAGCTTTACCGGACACGTGGAAGGGAAAACACGTCGCGTACAGTATTTATATGAGCCTGAATTAGGGCTTGATAACAATCAGGCCATGCGAGTGAACGCAACTAGACCGATTTATTGCAGTAGATACAGAATAATCCAGTATGTCACAAACTAATGATATGGGCCTATGTTGATATCTGCATGAGTTCTTAACTATGACTATAGTATTGAATGAATTTATTGATTCATTGTACATATATACTGCAGTTAAACGATTATATTCGTACGGTACCATATTAAGTTTGCCTCTATGCATGGGACATTTGTATATATAATTAGACCAATAATTAGAATGTGAGATTGTATTGCGTGAATCAACAGTAGTGTCTGCTTCATAATTGGCTTAAACTATACTTACGTTGGAAAGATTCTAAGTATAAGAAGACGTAAACATGCGGCTCTTTCCTCCTGTCCCTTTTCTATGTTAACGGTTGGGGACGGCTGAGTCCAGGTAACGGTATAGTGTTCAGGTAAGGGTTACCGTATGTTATGGGTTGTGTGGGGTGGACATCCAGGGAGACATCGAACCGAACATCGTGGTACTTTTGGAAAAACATTTATAAACCTTGTCTTTACTGTTGACCAGTCCACTTCATCGTGAATCTCCGTACGTATATGCGGCGTACGGAGATTCACGATGTGGTAGCGGACTTGGATAGCGAATTTGTTATGAAGGTATGAACATATCGTTTATTTCTTTTCCTTTTTTTTTAGAAATTGAACGATTTCTTCTTTATTTTCCAGCAAACATGGTGATGACCCGTGATGATGAGTTTTTCCAAGCAGTTTCGACAGATGAAAGTTCACCATCTCCCAGTACAACGGTGGACAGCGTCGGCTTCTTCAGTGACGACGACGGACTCGACCAAGTCACAATGGAGGGGTTAGACCTGTCTACGGTGAGCCTGACACCCCTGGTCAAGGAAGAGTTGAAGTTCTCTATCCAGACTCGAAGAGTGGCCGATGGGAAAGGACCCCTGGAAGTTGATTTCAACCGCCCAAAGCCTGAGCAGGTATGTTCTGTTTTGATGAGTAACTTAAAGACAAAGGAGATTCCAATTTATTTGAAGTTAGTTTAATGAATTTTTTTTTAAATAAATAAGCATTTCATTTATAATTTTACGTATTCATCTGGCTTAATGATTTTTCCATTTGGATCTCGTGAGTTAGACTTCTCCAGTTCCATAGAAGTAGTCAATAACAGTACCGTAACAGTGTTTAATTAATTTAGCATATGATGCATGGTCTTTGGTGGATTGATGAATGTTTTTCGCTCTCCTTCTGACCTCAGCAGTTAACCGAGGAGGAGGAGAACAGGCGAGAACAGCGCAGAATGAGAAACAAGTTTGCTGCTCAGAAATGTCGGTCTAAGAAGAGGGAAAGGGGAGATGAATTGGAAAAGGTACAGCGCTCACAGTTTGATATCTTTAAGTTTATGTGAGATACAATATCTCACAATAACCGTTCTATGTTCTATGTATTTGTATATGCCTGCCAAAACGGCGGGCGTATTATTCTATAGGAGTATAGACTGCATGTGTGTCGCTTACCGTAATTAAGGTCAAGGTCTGCTTCCAAAATAAGAAAAACCTTAAAACATACATTTTTCTTGTCATATGATACATTAAGGTGAATAAATGGGAGGTCAAAGATCAGATGACTGATTGAGAAATCAGGAAAGCACTGAAATTCGGCATTTTTGTGTGAGTGGATACATTTTGAAGAGATAAAGTTCTGAGTACCAAACTACAGGTCAAAATATCAAGGTAGGCCTTAACTCAGATTGAACATCAGGAAGTAGTTGAAAAACTGAGCTGTAGAATGTGACAAAATGTTATGTTTACCAGCAAACCATGGCAAACATAAAGCCCATTCATTATTAGAAGTGATCTCTCCATTTCTAGTTTATGCATTGTGTACAAGCTGTTTTTCATCGATACACGGTCAACCGGTTGATTTTGGGGTTCACTGAATCCTCAAACAAGGCAATGCTGTTTATTGGAAAGCTAATTGTTGGGCTCCAAAACCCAAGTCTGGTTGACTGTTATTGGGCGTATATACATATATAGATTGCAGCCAAGCCTTGGTGAATTTTATTTCCAGTGAAATATCATTTAACTGTATATACATACCAGAGCCCATGCATGTCCATCAAACATATATACAATATTCTCTTCTCGAAATCAGCTTACATTAGTCAAAATATAGTTACATGCATTTTCGTTCATACAATACAAACAATTTAATGTGATTTTGCAGGAAGCCGAAAAGCTGGAGACACGCCAAGAAGAACTACAAGCCGAGGTGGATCTTCTGAAACGGGAAAGAGAACTACTACAGGAAATGCTGGATGTACACGAGCCATTTTGTAAGAAGCGTCGAGGACAGTGTGATGATATTATCAATTTCAACAACGACCACACATACACAGCAATGACGATAGATGACGACAATAACGACAATAACAATGGCGACGAGGAGGACTGGCCATTACTTGACCTGGAGTGAGTGTTCATAGGAATTTGACAGTTGATACATTATAATGTCAATGCCGTTGACTTTAACTGGACGTTTATTCCCGGAAGTGGGTAGGCGAAGACTTTTGGGTAGTTGCTGAAAGATGGGGCTGTTTTCAGTTGACATCGGCAGAGTAGCACCATGCAGCACGAACCTGTAGTGGTTGTAGGTTTAATATTTTGATATGGAAAGAGTTGTTATACTGGCAGTTTTGCAGAGTTCTTTCAGATCATGGAAATCAAAAACTTTTATCACAAAGATCTGAAATGATATAGTGGTTCAATGGGTTTGCATTTTGAATTGATGAGAGTATTATAACCAAGGCATTCTGAATGAACAAGGTAAGGTACAAACCTGGAAAAGCTTTGACAATATTGAGGTCACGTGGTCTGCGCTATCCTGCCCTTGCAGCTCCTCACTTGGAGATTATCATGGATCCTAAACGCCAGAGAATAGTTCACCATTCAGAATGTTTCCTGATAGAACAAAACATTGTAGAACAGTTGAACTTAGGAACAATCCATACTTAGGTACATGCAGACAGTTAGGAGGCCTGCTGGGAGCGGGTGTAATTGGGATTATGTACGCTAAAACGTATTTCAAGCGTATGAGGATTGCCAAGTTTCGATTTTGGAGAGTACCGTACTTAAATTGTCCCCAATACAGCATTTCAGCCATCATTTTGGCGTAAGATGAATTTGAATTTACATCAGACATCTATTATCAGAGAACTGTTATAGTCTGTAAGCACATCGACCAAATAAAGGTCCCAAAATTGTGATACTCATCTGGGTGTAAGAGCATGTAATACATGAGAGCGTGTTCACGGAATCAATCTTGTCAACACGAGTATGTAAGTATACAAATCAGTATGTAAGTGTCTATATACAAGTCACATACGGCATAGGTAACTGGCTATACGACGTGCACACAGGAGTATTCGCCCACCAACGTCGAAGGCACGTACATTCCACGGAATGGCTCTTGCGACGATGACGAAGAAATTATAATTCGTCAAATTCCACTACACATAACCTGTATCGTCTCCACCTCATTGACCCACATTGACTCGCTATTCTGAGCGATTTACCAGAATTAAAAAATAAGAACTCGTGTTAGATAATAATTGTTAATAATCGAGATATTTCGTGACGTCAGTTGTCTTAGGTACATATGTAGTAGCATTTGGTAACCATTTGAACATCTGTACGAGTGAGACGGACATCTTGTGAATGGTGTTGGGGGTCCAAATGATGTGGAACCGGCAGCTGTTGAATCCAACTTAAGAGAGGGTCAGTGTATATATGTTTCCTGTTGTGCTGGTTAAAGAACTGTTGCGATATATGTGGAATATATCATTATTGTCGAGTTTATTGCTGCTCACGAGTGTAACTGACGACATTTCTTAATAAAAGGTAGTTGTATCTTTCTGACTACTGCGTGGCTAGAGTCACGGTTGAATGAATCTATTCGACAATTTGCACCGGTTGAATATACATGTATGTATGTCTGTATTTCATTGGTATAAGTTTGTTATTGTGTCAATGGCGTGTTTTGTGAATTCTCCATCAGATTATGAAAGGATGTGTCATATATTTGTATAGTTCATGTTATCACCTTTATTACGTTTGCTCAATAAATATCCAGTTTGTTAATAAAACGTGTTTTATGTTATGCATGTTAGAAAGATTCCCGATGGAGGTTATTCTTATATCAAGGAAGGTCTTCCGTTTATAATCCTACTATCTGTGCATATTTAAAATTATTCGAAAGGTTATTGGTTTTTAATGGAGAAATTATAATACACTTCATTCGTTTCAAAGATATACGCTTGCTTCCGGTATGATGACTTAGCTGTGGCACCATTGGGAAGTTCCAATACACGCCTTTGCTCTACGGTATCCATCGGTAAAAGACTCACATATATAAGTTAACATTCACGAGATATATACCTTCTGACGGACTCGCCTCCGATATCACCGATGGGTTGTCATTAACGCCTTCGTTTTAAGATATCCATTAGTGAATGTCCTCTTGTTTTTGCCATCCGCCCGAAATATCAGCTGCTTTTGTAAAATTTCGATGACGTCATTTCCCGTTTGGCGTTTGACTCATAACATCCACGGAAATATGTTGACCTAGTTTCATGACCCTTGGTCGCCAGGGTCATGGACAAATTCGTGGGGTGCACGAAAAAGTAGAGTTTCGTCTATATTGACCCTTTATACTACTGTGAATGTTGTTCACCCTCTCCCTCACCCACTCACACACTTGTCCCGATATATGAAGTCACCATTATGAGAAAGTACAGACAAACAACTGCCAACCATGTGATATAACCTTATATATTATATTACACGAGGTCACCCGAATACACAGGAAGATGCAGACAAGGATGTTTTCGAGAAAAATTTTATTATACCAGAATACGGTATACTGTTTATATCTCCAATAACGTAAGAGAATAGCCCCTTCCAAGTATCGGACATGTTGAAAATTCCCGATATCCACTTTGTTTTGATTTCCAAAAGTGTATGGTCAGCAGCAAGAAATAAAATGATAGCAATTAGTCTATAATTGGTAAATATTCAATACAGCGAATAACAAATCAATATGCTTTACTTAAGTCACAAACAATGAACACGGAATAAACATTAGGGTGATGAAAGAGATGACAGTCTTTTAGACATAGCTAACAGTTCAAATTGGCAGTATCACACAGAGTGAGCAGAGTAACCATAATGTCTATATTAACCTTGAAGTACGCGGTGCGTTTTGGTGAGAAATTGGGCCCTAGTCACCAGTGAGCTCAAACCAGTGAGGTCAAATGACTTCACGGAGGGCTGGATGAACTGGCAACTCTTTTCAGTTAGTGCTTAACATCAGGGATGACAAAAAGTGAAATTATAGGTATCCATGTCATATATTTATATCATATTTATATCAGCTATTAATGATATTACCGCAAGGTGGATTATGAATTCAGGCACCAATTGATTTGAAAAGAATCCTTAATGGTTAACGTTATGAATCATTCTCCATATTATAATTATGATTCATTCAAAAGCACTTGGTTTGCGATATACCGACACAGTTTTAGTTGTGACTCATTGAACATGATTGTCTTGAGAGTGCAGGTATAAACCCTCTTAACACGGCAGGGCATAGGTAAGTCCTCTAAGAATTCATTTTATAGGTGAAACTCAATAGACGAAATTTGACCAAAAGTCTACTGCGTTGTTGGTCGACTCGCATTCAATGAGGCATACACGTCTCATAGAGGACTGTATAATACAGGCGGATCCACCGTCAGGGTCTCGTTACCATTGTCAATTGGTTAATTATGTTGATTTGGTGGGGAGTCGAGGTTGTGCATGACCTCAATGCCCTCGCCCCATCCCAAAATTAACCAATTAACAACAGTAACGAGCCCCTGTGGGTGGATCCATGTAGGAGCAATGCGATTGGGGTTGCATTGGCGGTCAGGGGAGATGTCTGTACACTGGAACAAAATTTAACTGGCCATTAGGCCTAATGCTGATAAGGTGCATGCTATATTGATCCATGGCTTAAGCAAAAAGGGGTAAAGAGTGAGCTTCCCGACCCCTCCCCCACAAACCGATTCAGTTTTTAGGCTTCAATGGTGATGTCGACGATATCGTCGTCAAATACCTGCACCGTTCTAGTCATCTTCACACACAAGCCGAATTCTAAGTATGAACGGAAAAGTCGACTTGTGTATGAAGATGCATTCTTATGGACACTTTCTTTTTTGAATGTCGGGCTCATATTTTTGTTGTACTATTTGTAATGAAACCGGCCAGTTCCCGCTCCTACGTGTTTGAATATTTTGTTTGGTTCTCATTCTAGTGTCCCTTCAGTAAGTATACAGGAAGTTTTTTGTTATATGTATATTGCTTGTTTCCGGGACAAACGAACCGTGAACTCTAACCTTTAAAACATATTGTGTTAACCAGATTTTTGGGGGAGCCGAGCCATGATCCCCGAGATATTACAATAATTAGAATTTGACCCAAGTTGAGAAAATAGGCCAAGGTCAATCGAATTGGTAATGATTCTAGTGAATCACCAGTTACACATGAAGTATGGGGTTGGAGAGCCTTCAAAAGGTATCACCAATACTCAATTTGATAAAATAGGTCAAGGTCAGTCATATCTTCAATAGTCTTCTGACCCATCGCCAGTTGCATATCTTATATGAATGATATGAATGAAGCCTGTCTATAATCCTTCAACGGATTGTGTTAACAAGCAAGCTGGACAGGCAGACGGACGGACGAAGCAGACAATACCCTTCGACCAAAACTAGTCGGGGAAAAAATCGAGAGGCTTCTTGTTTGCCGGCTCAACCCACATCTCTGAACAGTTCAATGATTTACTGATTTACCAACCACAGTGATCTTGACATCGAAATGAATAGGGTTTCTCTTGATCCATGGGTAAGGAAACCCCATAGTTTGGTTCCAATCCATGACATGGAACTGATATCGCACGGACAATCAAAAGATAACAAACGGACGGAATTGCTGTGGCATTATACGTCTCTCGTCAGATGACGGACATATAAAATATGTACCGGTATACATGTTCAAGCGATGCGTGGCTTTCCAAAATTGCGCATCGGTAAACTATTATCTGATATTAATGCATTTTCAGTTACAAAATCATGAGTATACAGCATAGACGTTATCAACATTGCCACATATACTCAAAGAGTGTCGTCACCTCCAAATATGGAAGAGTGAACTGTTCTAATATAGCTGATGTTAGCAGTCTACATTGGCATTTCCCGACAATATCATTCAGAGTATAGTTTCAATTTAGCAGGTCTGTTCTGTACTGACCAGTCTGTGAAGGTTGTGCTGTCCTGCTTCACAGCTGTTCTGCTGATAAATATGGAAACACGAGTTACAGGTAATTAATACTTCAAACGATCATGTATATATATACAGGTCTGCAACTCAATATTCTAACGATGAATTCAATTTATATGTACATGTAGCATATTGCTTTTTATCCCTTCCATTTTGTAAATGAGCTAGTAAAGTACTGATACCCTATTATTTATAAAGCTATTACAGTCAGTTGTGCAATCGCCATGTGCTTTCCACACTGTTTTAAATGACTCACGTGTGTTGCTATACATATATCCGTAGATTTGAAGAAAATAAATACTGTATCCAGTTATTTTCTCTGTAACTACATTGACGTGAATTGTATGATCCAATCGGTTTGATTAAAACTGCTCGAATCAATAGTTGCGAAAAATCAATGAATTCGCCTGTCGAATTGCCAACAAGACCACAAAGTGACCAATTTTCGACTGTTGTTTACAGGCGATATATTTAAAGGTTCGTTCCACATTTTGAGGTTGATTACAGTGGCAATGTTATTCAACACCCTACATTCACAGTTACCTGGCTTTTTTTAGGATATTTGGGCGTAAATATGAACATTTTAATATTAGAGAAAAAATATATTTCATCTTTGCTAGGAAATTATTATTTGAATTATCACAATTTATCATTAAGAATTGTAATACTTCAAATGAGTTTGGAGACAATTTCGACCAGTCTCTAACTTCGGAAGTAACTGTATTGTCCAGGCTGACACTCGTAATTTTAGATGAAGTAAATATCCAAGTCGGAGGAGAAAAACTGAATCTCACTCGCAAACAGGTTGAGGAATGCAAGGCATATCGTCGGTTGGCCCACTTTATTTCAGTATGTAATAAACGGTTGAGGTTTTGAAAGGTAGGCTTTAGATTTTTTTTTATGAGAATTTTGAATCAAACTGGTTGAACGGTTCATTTGCCAACTTGATTTTATTTTTGCCATGTAGCGGATATTCAGTGAGAATGGATCTATTTGAGTCTTAATCTATCATCGGTGTTTCTACTAATCATATCCCCATGATAACACAACAGGAAATTAGTCCCGCTAATAATTCAATCCCCCTATCAAAATTCACTCACCCCCAATTGTGGGGACAAAATGCAATCGTTGTTCTAATAAATTGATAACTCTCTAAATCATTGAAATAATGGATTATCTGCATAATTTTGGACCATGCATTCAAGTGTTCTATAATATTTGATCACCCCCAGATTTTAAGGTGGGAAATTCCACTTCCTATGATTGAATTATTTGAGGAATTATCGTATATACTTGAAAATAAGATTTAATGCTAAAAATACATGTATGATTCATTAATTCCATTAATCAAATATAAAATCATAATTTGCTGTTATACTTCATTGCCATAAAAACTGATAACCGGGAAGTGGGGTGATTATGTGAGCTCACAGCTCTTGTTGGATGGATGGATGGATGTACTTGGGCACTCCATCGCACCGCGATGGGCACAGGTCGTGCGAACACGCCGTGCAACCCGTTTCCCCCAACCCGCCCTACACATGATCCCTCTTAACAGTGTCACATAGACAATGTTTAATCCCCACATTCCTATTAAACAATATACATTCTCTTAGTATATATAACAAGACCCGACCTTTTTTCAGGCTGGCTAAGGTAATAATCATCTCTCGGAATCCTTCCATCCTGGTTTCTAAATAACTGGTCATGTTCGTATGCCTATATTGCTCGACGAGGCGATACATTGCGATGATTTTCAGTGTGTCTGTCACATCCCAGATTAAAATATAATGGGATAACTGGTTTATTAAGAAAATTATTTATCTAACTACTTCTCAGGTTGTTTTGATAAACTTTGATATTATTTTCATCGCCTAAGTTGACAGTGACAAAACGATTGGATATGAAGCACAAACAGCTGTATTCCAATTCGATCAAGTAGACGTATTTCATTCAATTATAAGCAGAACAAGTAAAACGAAATATATCGTATTTCTTTCAATTATAAGGCATCAGATGCAGGAGTCGCCATCAGGACAATAGATAAAACTTTACATAGGTGTACATTTTAGGAAAATATTCAACTATACGCCATGCTGAGAAAAGGTTGTTTGCTGACGTGTCAGTTAGCAATTTATGTACGGAAGAGTTATTTCCCTTATCCAGGTCGAGTCCTAGATATTGACAGCTTGCATCAGCACACTCAGAGTGAAGGTTCCAGATCATTCTTCAGTCGTTTATCCGGAGAATTATTATCACCATGCAATTACTGCTGGTATTGACATCAGCATAGCTTCATATACGTTTAAAGAACACGTCATTAATGGTAACACAATGGTACACTGACTGTGATACACACGAAATATCCCAGCCACATAAAATACAAATTCAAACTTTTAGTTTCTCACAAAAGAAAAGCGAATTTATGCACAGGTTTGTACACATCTATGCAATAAGTTTATTTGTAATTTGCCGGAAATTAAAAGTCGCAATGGTCTGCAATGTACACCGGTGATCTACTATATAACGACTGAAATATTTGCTATGTTTCAAGCCTGAAAAACATCTCGAAGAATAATATTTTCTTCCGTTAAAAATGTTAGTATTATTCCAAATCTACGAAAAAAATGTACCGGTATTAATCATTCTCGATTCTTTCTCTATGTGAGACCATTTTGGTGAACAAATGTTTGCTTATGTCAAATTTTTGCCGTCAAAATCCGATTATGCGTGGCAAACTTTTCTCCTGATTCAGCGTCTGACACCATTCTCAGTGCAGACGGACAATCAGTGTGGGGACATCGCTTATCAGTTAATAGATCTCTTTATCGATCTCGCGCCCAATATATTCACATATTGTTAATCTCAGAGAAATAAGCTTTCCAATAATATATGTATATATTGATCACGTTCATAGTTCTCATAATTAATAAACTAATGTGGGTGGGTACACGTGCCAAAGTTCACTCAGGTGGGATATAAGCCCTTAAAATGATTTCACAATCTAAGTTTTTTCTGTTAAAAAAAACATGTAACACCAGGTAAGCCAAATATTTCCAGAATAAGGCGATATTTCACAACCATAAACTGGCGCGGTATTCCGAGCTGATTGCAAAATCATTTGTCGTGTTAAAACGATCAGTGTATTGGAACGATCCTTGTGTGATTCATCTCCCCTTGAATGGTCTAGTGGGTGCGCACTGTGAGCAGACTGCTGACTGACGCAAGAACTCACATGTGGGTCACGCATAGTACTATTTTAAAGCTAGAAGCCGGTAGTATAAAGCTCAGATCAGCTGTAGAAGTCGAGCGAAGTGTATCGTCTCTTTGAAATACGCCTATTATAAACTACTGGCATAGTGCCTGAACTAATACTTCAATTCACCTGAGATTTGCCTCGTCAGCCATTTTAATTTCGTGGATATTACAACACACTTGGAAATTTCAACAATATTATAAGATCGATCATGGTTCGTGTTGTAGGCTCACACCATTTTGCCAGCGTTATCAATTCACTCCCGATGTACCCCCACCTGAAAAAACATTATCCAGAGTGCCGGCCTGATTCCCGGGGGTGCGGACAACAGGAGAGGATCTGGCATCAACAATCGGACCCCACCCCCGGAACCAATCATCCCTCGAATATACCTCATCTTAACGAACTGAATGAAAACATCATCGACGATAACCTTGCCAGGCGAGCAATTGAAGCCCTGAGATATCATGGGGACGGACGGACATACCATCGGAACCCGGTCCGGATCGACCATGAGGAGGGGGGACACCGGACAAAAGAGGAACAACAGACAGACGAACAACAGATAGACGAACATCGGACAGATGAACACACAACAGATAACCAGTCTGTTCAAGTAGCCCATTCTCCACAGTGGGACAGGTGTGCTTTAGAGGAAAGCCATGACAATGATATCGAGATGTATGACAGTGAAATCAGGCAGAGTCAAACTTGTTGTGAACAGTCAGCAGCGCGAGAGGATTGTGCTCGTCGTCGACATGATAGCAGTCTGACAGAGGATGACGGAAGTGTAAACGGCGAGGTAGGAGATCACGTATCTGTATTACCCTATTTCTTCTGATTATTCAGACAGTAAAAAGTTAACTTCAGGCATCCGCAGAGAGAAAGTAACTCATCTAATATTGTATATACCTCACTACCTGTCTTCTCAGTTCTTGGGATAAATAACATATCCATGCCACAGTATTTAGCATGAAATAAAGATGTTTTTCTGCTTCCAAGTCTAAAAATGCTGTTCGAAAAATTAGAAGAGATAGGTTATACATTATCTAAATATCTATATCCTTAATATCATTGTCAGATGAGCAAAAAAAAAAATAATAATAATAATTCCATTGTCCTGCATCTCTGTAACCGAAAAATGCAAAACAATAATATATAGAGAAAACAAAATGTGTGTGAATGGAAAGAATATATCAGGAAACCATGTCCCTTCTCATATGTTTCTCTTTTGAAAAATATGTCTTACCGGAGTATAAAATGGTTATTTCACTAAAATCTTATCTTCTTTATGCCTCAATGTACGATATATGCCTACATAAATTTAGTGTTACGTTGATTTCTTGTGAGATCTAACTTGTATATACTGAACTGGAACTATAACTTGATCGAACTTTTCTGACAAATTTTGATATTCTATTCATGTTTGCGCCTACGCTCATAGACCGCTTGTTTTACTTACGTCGAGAGGAGGGACGTTCGTGAAACAAGAGGTTTATGAGCGTTGTTTGGGCCAAGGCCTATCAGAAATACAAGTTTATTCATGGTTCGGGCGGTTCTGCCATACTAGAATCTGGTGGAAAGAACTAATTTTGACGAAACTCTGAATACTGAAAGGAGAAGTTATCAAAAAATAAGACTTCTTCCTTTTGGGATAGATAGCATAACGTCCTGTAAAAGTTATATTCTGGAAGGTTCAAAAGTTGACTAACATATAAACGAGCCGATGACAACGCATTTCTCTGAATTGCAGTAAAAATCGCATACTGGATGAAGGGAGACAACTGATACGTTTCTTTCGTTTTTCAGGCATCGAGCGATGTGATAATCGGTAGGAAGACCCGGAGACGTCAGCGAAATAAGCTTTCCGCTCAAGCTTATCGACTGAGAAAACGATCAAAGGCTCAGGAACAACACCAGGTAAGATATTATCATACGCCCAAATTTCATCATCCACAGTTTATGTATCTTCCTTGTGAAATAGCGGTAGGCCTACCTTGTACTTTCGTGCCAGCAATGAACTGTGATTACGGTACAAATACCAAGTTACGAAGTCGTAGAATATCATGTGCACAGTGGAGTGATACTACAGAAGCTTTTGTCTGGTGTTAATTAATATCTGATAATCACTATAGCGAAAGTTGACCTTTACTACGTTGCTATGACGTATAGGGGAAACCCCACGTATGCACGGTTCAGTTTGAATCCGACCGAACAACTCCTTCAGTGTCGCACATGAGCGAACTACTTTTCATATGCTCTGCCCAGATAAACAGGGAAAATAATCTACAGATAATTCTTTTTAACGCTAGGTCAACAGAGGTATTATGCAGACTTGAAAAGTAATCGAAATGTCCGGCAAACATCTAGTTTACTATATATGATGTCACTTCCGGCGATGTGCGCGAAGGCCCCGAATCCGGTCCAAAAATCTGATTGGTGGCTGGGGTGTTATTAGACCCCCAGCGAGGTGGTTGCGACTGTCCATTAGGGAGTAATATCAGCGCCATGGTATCACTCCGCCCAGCAAATGGGTCAGTGATGTTCTCAAGTTCAAGTTCAAGTTCAAGTATTTATTGCACAAACACCATAAGAGGCAGAGTACAAATTAAATCGAACAATTAACCAGAGTAACAATAGTATGTACATTTGACACCCTGAGTGGGTGAAGATAAGCAGTCAAACATTCACCCAGACTGCGTGGATATATATTGTAGATGGAATAGTACTAATGCGAAATATTATGATGCAAATATAGCAACAACGTGTGCAAATAATATGATAATTCACCAAGACGGCCCTGTATGTAGTACAATGCATAAATTAGCGTTGATTATACCATTCATAAAGAGTAGGTACAACTACCTTGGATAAGGCAGCACAAGACATTCTTGATGTTCCCAGCTTGGTCTTCCCCAACAGGAGATCACAATTTCGACAAGACAAATACAAATTGAAGGAACAAAGTCATATACCGTACGTAATATATAGCTCCGAGTGGTATATTTTCGCAGAATTTTTACTGCGTTACGTTCACAGGCCCGCAAAACAAGAGTTTTGGGGGGGTGTGGGCTTTGGTATTAGGGTGAAGTGTCGAAATATGGGGTCTCTATATATAACCCCATGTTTTATATAAAGCATGGGGTTAAATATAGAGACCCCATATTTCGACACTTCACCCTAATACTACAGCCCACACCCCCCAACACTCTTGTTTTGCGGGCCTGTGGTTACGTTTGTATCACTGTCAGCTGCACAACACCCGTGAACAGGTATATATATTGGAAGAACATGCATGATATATTCATATGGACGGTAATTCAGACGGTTAGTAATCTACTAAGGTTTCAAATGTTTGATATTTTTTTGTTATTGTTCTCTATATAGGTTCTGGCGAATTTGGAAGCGGAGAATTCCTATCTGTTGAACAGCTTACAGAAGCTGGAAGATGAAAAGAGACAATTCTTGGAATATCTTCGAACGGATATGAATATTGACCTGACAAAAGTAAACGATGGTGACATGTATTTGACACCTTCAGAATCCTGACTGTAAGGTACAGATCAAAAGTAAAAACCACCGGTCTTTGCCAGTTACCCTATATCTGTGCAATTTCACAGATGGAGGCTGTCTGCATAATTTGCGATGTCTTCAGTCCCTTGCACTCGCACCAGAGAACAAACCGTTGTTATTCTGAAAAAAAGAACCTTCCAACTGTGACGACGCGTTATTCTAAAACAGCTCCGACCTCCATCCCCTGGCAGGCCCGCCAATATGCACTGTATTTGATACATGTTGCATCGCGCGTAATGAAACGATTACATTATACATATCCATTTGGTTCCATGGACAAACGATTATGTATCATTTTTTCAGGTTTTCCAACGATATTTGTCTTTAGAAATGCATAATTTATTAGGAAAAAATCATTGTACGAATAAAACCATATTCACGAAGTAAAAACCAAATTTGTGGAGTAAAACCATATTTGTGAAGTAAAACCATATATGTGGGGTAAAGAGCATATATCATATTGGAGTAAAACCATCAAAATTGTTGGAAAAGGATCTCAGGATTTCGTGTTGTAGCATAAACTGTGAGTGAAGAGAAACATTCATGTTTGTTGTGAACTATAGCATTGCCATTGTTAATATCACAGTATTTAGGCTCGCATCCTTCCTTTGGGACGCAGCTCATAGTCATATATATATGATTAAGTGTCGATAATGTATTAGATTGTATTGTTTTGCCTGTATGAGTATATATATATATTTGTTAGATTACTGTTCTAATCAGTTAATGGTTGAGACCAACATGAACATAGGTGCATTGTATATGTAGATGATTACAGTTATATAATGCAGTTATTTGTGATATGTATGTTCTTTACACAATTCGTGTTTGCATTTCCATTTCTTTGGATTAGATTTTTGTGCAATCCATCCGTCGAAGAGAACAAACTAGCATTTTATTTATAGTGCTGGAGATATACGGCATAAACCAGAAGTAAGCCAGTACTTCAATACCAGTGTTGTTCATATAAAAAAACATGTTTTCTATGTTCTCATTAAATATTTGTGTGTGAAACTTAAACATTGTGGCTTTTCCTTTATATACGCTCACCCAAAAGGCGGACGTATTATGTGATGGTGATTTCCGACCGTTCGTGTTCGACCTATATTTGGGGCAATTTTTACCTCTCGGGCAAAGTTTGCCCGAAGGGTATGGTCGTCGTCGGCATCGTCTGTCTGTTTGTCTGTCTGTCCATCTTACTTGTGGACACGATACCTCAAGAAAGATTATAGCCAGGCATTGTAAATTGATACCACGTTTGCATCTGGTGAAGGGTCAGAAGCCTATCGAAAATGACCGTCTTTGACCTTTTATCAAGGTCAAATTCTAGTATTTGCTATGATTTTTGAAGGAATAAAACTAGAGTATCCAAATTCATATTATATATGCAACTGGTTATTGGCTAGAGGCCTATCTCAGTTGACTGACCTTGACCTGTTTTTTTCAAGGTCAAATACTGTTTATTATGATATAACATGAAGAAATATAGTTAGGCTTTCCAAATTAATACTATGTACACATCTGGCGATGATCCAGAGGCGTGCGGAAGATGACTGATCTTGACCTATTTTATCCAGGGCAGATTCTATTTAGTACAATATTTCATGAAGGATTATGTCTACATTGTCCCAATTTATACCACATATGTCTGGACATGAATTCTATAGAATATCACTGACCTAATTTCTGAAGGTCAAATTCTATATGTGAAGGCCAAGATGCCCGAATTCATGTTACATATGCACTTAAATTAGAATGGACTAGAAAATTGATGAAGATGACGGACCTTGGACTATATTTCCAAGATCAAACTTGATTGGATTATGAGCTACGGTATATAGAAAAGTATATCTAGAGCTAAGAATTTGGTCATGCTCTTCCAGAACCTCAGCGCACAATTCTTTCCAGCAAGGCCTTGGCAAAAGCTGACCTGGCTCAATTTCCTATGTATTTCTAAAATGTGAGAACAACAGTCAAGCCTACTAGATCACATTTTTGTTAACCTAAATGATGTCAAAGTTCTAAAAATACATCATATGCACTGCATGACTGCTGAGTGTGGACAATAACTGATATCCGAGAGATATTTGAGCCAATTGGGCTATTTTCTATCTACAGTTCCAATTTTAGGTGAGTAAATACACTAGAGGTGGACGATTTGTCGCGTACCAAGATGAAGGTAGAGGTCAGAGGTCAAAGTTCACTGGCCTAAACATAAGAAATTCCTTGAACCATTCGTGTCATCTCCATAGGACCCTATATCTATGAAATTTGTCTATCCGAAGTTGCAATTTTTGGTCAATGGATATTCTAGATGGAGACGATGTGTGGCGTACCAAAGTTGAGGTCGAGGTCAAGGGTCACTGGCATCCCAAAAGTCAGGAACTCATTGAATGAATTTGTCAAGGGGAAATGATGTCTCACCTACCAAAATTGAGGTCAAGGGCAAGGTCAATGGTCACTGTGGCCTAAAAGTAAAAAAAAAAAAACTCACTGAAAACTGCATTTTTTTTATGAGTGGATTCATATGGAAAAAAGATGTGTCGCATACCAATATTTATTTTATCATTATACTGTAAATCCTAAATAATTAGTTAGCTAATATTTATAAAAATGTTTTGCTTCCTTATATCTTTTCGACTTCGGCAAAGTATTTCTTGGAAATACGTTTCATTATTGCTGTACATCTTTGTTATATTTTATCATATTTTGAGTGCCTGAATAGATGTCAATCATAAAGGTCTTAACAATTTATTCATTAGAGATTTGATTTACAGATTCTTATGTCGATCTTTTAGCTAATGCTTATTGCTTTAGACATATCTAGAATAAAACATATGTATCGTATCTGTGTAGCCTCTATGGTATGCGGTTGGCTTATAGTATTCAAGGACCCGTCCAATAATACCGGTACCTCGAGTTGAGCAGCGAGCTCTCTTGTGTTAGAGGTACAGTTGTCCGAGATAATTCTGCATTTTCATTGATCGACTTTCATTGGACAATTATCTTGGCGTCCGATAATTATCTAGGGGTCCAAGATAATTCCGCATTCTCATCGGACAATTATCTCGGGGTCCGATAATTATCTCGGAGTCCGAGATAATTCTGCATTCTCATTAGACGATTATCTCGGGTCCGAGATAATTATGAATAAAACAAAATTCCCTGATGTACCATCTTGGTTTACCTTTTACCTACATTGGGGAGAAATAGCTGCGGCACTGATAAGATGATGGCTCTTGCTGGATATCTGGCTGATAAATGAATATAGGTGTCACAGCATTTAACATGTTTAAAGAATTTTTTTTATTTTATGAACCGCTAAACTTGAATCAATCTAACAAAAATAATCTTGACTATAGCTGCATGTTTCGTTTGTAAATTACACAGGCGTGCATGACAAATCGTTTTGAATACATTTGTGCATGAAGGTTTTTGGTTAACTATATGTATATATTTCGTCAGCCAAAATGAAAGCAACAAAACAAGTATGGACTTTGACACTGCCACTGCCACTAGAAAATCTGACGCAATGATGGAAGTGGAGACGTGGCTGTAAACGAGCGAGCATGGAATACGGTATAGTCTTAAAGGTGTCAGGACATTTCGGCACGTGACATTTCGGCATGAGACATTTCGGTATAAGCGACATTTCGGCACGCGACATTTTGGCACGCGACATTTCGGTACCCTCTTTTCAGGCCAAATTAAGGTAAAAATAAAGATTTTCATTTTTTACGTATGTTTAAGATATAAACAGGTCATTTTGAGGGTTACCAACTGTTAAAAAATGATGTGAAAATCTTAATTTTTATAATAATTTGGCCTCTAAGAAAATCGTGCCGAAATTCAATTTTCAATTTGTGCTGAAATGTCGCGTGCCGAAATGTCGCGGATTCAGTTTTAAATAAAGGAGACCTCGAGACCTTCCCAAATACTCCTTGTCTCCCGTTATAGTCGTCGATAATCTATAGGTCGGTAGATTTGAATTTCGGCATGAGACATTTCGGTATAAGCGACATTTCGGCACGCGACATTTTGGCACGCGACATTTCGGTACCCTCTTTTCAGGCCAAATTAAGCTAAAAATAAAGATTTTCATTTTTGTACGTATGTTTAAGATATAAACAGGTCATTTTAACCGTTAAAAAATGATGTGAAAATCTTAATTTTTAGAATAATTTGGCCTGTAAGAAAATCGTGCCGAAATGTCGTACCTTTCAATTTGTGATGAAATGTCGCGTGCCGAAATGTCGCGGATTCAGTTTTAAATAAAGGAGACCTCGAGACCTTCCCAAATACTCCTTGTCTCCCGTTATAGTCGTCGATAATCTATAGATCGGTAGATTTAAATAGTTACCAGCACAGCTCTAGTGTATGTTGATCTATTGAGACAAATTAGCTACTATTTATGTGCTTTTTAAACGCATCACATTTAAAAAGATTAATTTCAATAAAAAACAACTGCAGGGGCTATATAGAAAAAAAGCCACAATTACCTAAACTCGCATCACATTTAAAAAGATTAATTTCAATAAAAAACAACTGCAGGGGCTATATAGAAAAAAAGCCACAATTACCTAAACTCTAGCCTGTTTAATAGTTCCATCACCCATCATGTAGCGATGAACACATTTTAATCATATCATATTCATCATACAGGGCATACTATGATGGCCGAGAAGGGACATCGCTGTATTGTGTTAATGAATCTGGACCGACACACGATGCGAAGTCGCGAAGCCACGATGCGAAGTCGCGAAGCCACGATGCGAAATGGCGAAGCCACGATGCGAAGCGCGAAGTCACGATGCGAAAGCAAAACAAAGCATTGCAAAGCCTGGAAGCGAAGCGCGAAGTCACGATGCGAAGCCACGATGCGAAGTGGTGAAGCCACGATGCGAAGCGCGAAGTCACGAGGCGAAATCAAAACAAAGCAGATGCGAAATCAAAACATGAAGCGCGAAGTTACGGCACCTAACTTCGCATCGTGGCTTCGCCACTTCGCATCGTGACTTCGCGCTTCGCTTCCAGGCTTTGCAATGCTTTGTTTTGATTTCGCATCGTGACTTCGCGCTTCGCATCGTGGCTTCGCGACTTCGCATCGTGGCCTTGCCACTTCGCATCGTGACTTCGCGCTTCGCTTCCAGGCTTTGCAATGCTTTGTTTTGATTTCGCATCGTGACTTCGCGACTTCGCATCGTGGCTTCGCCACTTCGCATCGTGACTTCGCGCTTCGCTTCCAGGCTTTGCAATGCTTTGTTTTGATTTCGCATCGTGACTTCGCGCTTCGCATCGTGACTTCGCGCTTCACATCGTGGCTTCGCGACTTCGCATCCTGCCTTCGTGTGATTCATAACACAATACAGCGATGTCCCTTCTCGGCCATCATAGCATACAAATCCGGATCTCTCAATATAGTACGATAGAGCCGCCTCCATGCCGTCATATAAGTCGCCAAACTGACTCCATGTCTTCGATATTTATATCAAGCATATTCCAGTCCAAATGCTCTCCATATATATGCATGTAGGCAGTTGTGCCAAGGTTACCTAGATTAATAATATATCACCCTTGAAATAACTTTGCAATTCCCTTCATTTTTATACGCCCGCCAAAAGGCGGACGTATTATGTGATGGCGGTTTCCGTCCGTCTGTACGTCCCTCGTGTCCGGTCTGTATCTGCAGTTCCAATTTTTGGTGAGTGTATACCCTACGGGGAGACGATGTGTCGCATACCAAAATGAAGGTCGAGGTCGGAGGTCAAAAGTCAGTGGCCTGAAAAACAGGAAATCACTGAAGTGTTAGTGTCCGGTCTATATCTGTGAACGTTTTCTATCCACAGTTGCAATCTTTTGTGAGTGGATACACCAGGTGAAGACGATGTGTCGCGTGCCGAAATTGAGGTCGAGGTCAGAGGTCAAAGGTCACTGTTGACCAAAATGCGATGTTGTGTTCTGTCCATTAATACTTTAACATTTGATGTCCATGCGATATATCGAGTTTCAAGGTATGGATTGGTACCAAACTTTGGGTATACCTTACTCGCATGACAAAGAGAAGCCGTATTTACTTTGAGATCAATTTGTTAAAGGTCAAGGTCACTCCCCAATCATGTAAATACATTAGGGGGACATGAGGCGTCACATACCAAAAAATAGGTCAAGGTCGAAGGTCGAGGTCACTGTGATCCCCAAAATCATGAAATTGATAAAAATCATGATTTTTTGTGTCCATTGATACATTGAGGGAAGACGGTGTCGTGTACCAAAATGTAGGTCAAGTTAAGGTCAAGGTCAGTGTGACCCCAAAATCAGGAAATCACTAAAAATAACTTTTTGTGTGCCAGTAGATACATTAGAGGGACAATGTCAAGGTCACTGCTACCCCAAAATCAAGAAATCATTAAAAGTCACATTTTCATATGCCTGTCATAATGCGATGTTGTGTTCTGTCCATTAATACTTTAACATTTGTTGCCCATGCGATATCTCTAGTTTCAAGGTATGGATTGGTACCAAACTTTGGGTATACCTTACTCGCATGACAAAGAGAAGCCATATTCACTTTGAGATCAATTTGTCAAAGGTCAAGGTCACAGTCCCCCAAAACTGAATCAAGTTTAATAGCTGACTATATGTGTTAGGTTGGAATATTCAGAGTTGTCTCCCCTACATGTATATGACATTTGTACTGTGGAGTTGTCTCCCATATTTGATACATGTTACATATAGTTAAACTGTTGTCAAATAAAACCATACATTGACTACTTTAAATCGGGGAACCTGTTTATTAACATCCTCGCGAGCCAGTGTATCAATCGATCTGTTAGGATCGATACACTGACTTGGTTAGTTACGCATACTAGTTCTGGATATAAATAGGTCAAGGGATTTCCCCTAAATCAAACCAATCAATGAACGTGCTAAGCCAGCCGATTATGCCAATCCGCTGCGAGGTATGAGATGTGACTGGTTTGGATTTCATCATGGGCCGAACTGCTTTGATGTAGGGAAATAGACATCCTATATCAAAGCAAAATAGCAGGCTTGGGATACCGACATGAGTAGTATAGTAAGAGCAGCACAGACCCCATTTTCCAGGGAGGTAACTCTTGGTGCCCCTTTTTTCCAGGTTAAAGTATAGGGGGCGCCACATCGCCTTTCACCTCTGTGGCGCCAGGTGGCGCCACCAGCTCAAGGTCACGTGGAGGTCAAAAGCAGTTCCGGCAACCTTTAACCTTTGTATTCCTCCGCGGTCTAGTGGTGATGCCGTCACTTCCGCGGACAGAAAGTAGTCCCATGTCAACCAAGTGACTTCCAATGTTAATGTATACGGGGAATGCCTAAAAAAGAGTATGGGAATAGACGTTTTGTGACCGGGGTGGGTCCCTAGTGAACCGAATGGGTCCAGTGAGTTGTCAAAGTGAAGCGCTCTTCGAGGGCCATTCAGTCATGGGTGGGTGCATGTAAAATTAGGATTTTTTCCCGAAAATATAAAAAGCGAAACACGGACTTTACCCCTAAAATAGGGGAAAACCCCTATCAACTCTAGCCAAAAGGGCTAATATCGGTCCCCGGGCTTATCGGGGCCTGCCTATCAAGTCAATGGGGTGGGTGCATGTAAAATTAGGATTTTTTTCCGAAAATATAAAAAGCGGAACACGGACTTTACCCCTATAATAGGGGTCTGTATTATACAATATAAGGGAAAATGCCTGTATGAGGTATGGGGATGGTCAATTTTTTTCGTTTGCTTTACTATGGGTTGTGGGGTCTCGTTTTTCTCGTCTCGCCGAGAAAAACACAATGGGAGGGGTCCCGGAGCGAATCGGTGAAATTTTTGGGAAAAGTCACCGAGGTCTGTATATAGGCTCATACTGGCTATATGGGGGGAGGGGTGGTCAATTTTTTTGTGTGGGTGTTACTATGGGTTGTGGGGTCTCGTTTTTCTCGTCTCGCCGAGAAAAACACAATGGGAGGGGTCCCGGAGCGAATCGGTGAAATATTTGGGAAAAGTCACCGAGGTCTGTATATAGGCTCATATAGCTCCATACTGGCTATATGGGGGTATAGGTTCAACCTGGGAAATTCACACACGTTCATTGTGATATGGGTTGTTTGGATTTGTTTTTCACGTCTCGTCATTTAGAACACGATGGGAAGGGTCTCGGAGCGCAACGGTGAAATTTTTGGAAAAGTACCATATAGCCCATATAGTCCCATACTGGCTATATGGGGGTATAGGTTCAACCTGGGAAATTCACACACGTTCATTGTGATATGGGTTGTTTGGATTTGTTTTTCACGTCTCGTCATTTAGAACACGATGGGAAGGGTTTCGAAGCGAAACGGTGAAATGTTTGGAAAAGTACCGGGTAGGTGTGGATAGGCCCATATAGCTCCATACTGGCTATATGGGAGTATAGGTTCAACCTGGGAAATTCACATACGTCCATTGTGATATGGGTTGTTTGGATTTATTTTTCACGTCTCGTCATTTAGAACACGATGGGAAGGGTTTCGAAGCGAAACGGTGAAATTTTTGGAAAAAGTTCACCGAGGCCTGGATAAGCCCATAGGCCTATACTGCATGGCTATGGGGTATAGGCCCATACGGGGTGGACGTTTTGGGGTCTAGGTGAGCCCCTAATGATCCTATGGTGTCGTATGAGGTCTTATTTTGAAGCTCTCGTGGAGGAGCATCCGACTGGACTAATAGTTCGTCCGTTTTCAATATTCTGCGCATGCGCAGTCTGGTGGAACTGACGTCATTCTGCGCATGCGCTGTAGAGAAAGTGTATGGAAATAGACATTTTGGCGCCGACATGGGTCACTATGGGTCCGATGGAGTCGTATGAGGTCTTATTTTGAAGCTCTTGTGAAGCAGCATCCGACTGGACTCAGGGTTCGTCCGTGTTCAAGAGTCTGCGCATGCGCAGTCTGGTCGTAGTATAGAAAGCAGGCATGTTGGGGGATGCGTGGGGGTGTGTTTTAACCCACCACTATGGGTCCATGGTTGTGGTTGGGTGGTGTGGCTTCTGCGCACAGACGTCACTTTCGGGTTTCACTAAAACTACCTTCGAACACAGAAGAGTTCCAATTTTCCCCTTAGACGTAGGGTCCGGATGTTCAACATCCGTATTTTCCCCGGCCCGGCCCGGCCCGCCCCGCCCCGGCCGCAGCGCGCGCGCGCGCGCGAGTTATCCGGTAGTGCGCGGCATCACCGGAAGTGCGCGGGTGAATGTCGGGTCAAAAGGTCAAAGGTCACATCCAGGTCAAAAGGTCTCCCTTTCGGCAATGTTCGGCAACAATGGTTGCGGCATCGATATACAGAGCTTGAACACAAAAAGGGGATTGTAAATTAACCTGAGAAGGATGGGCAGGTCCATTTGCACCAATCAGCGGTCGAGAAAAAGAGCCAATGAGCGATCGATAAAAGAACCAATGGACGGGTACTAGAATTTCGCTCACGTCTGCGCCTACATTCGGGTACTAGAATGCTTTCGCATACGTCCGCGCCTACATCCGGGTACTTCTATGTAGGTGTATAAAAGTGGGAATTTTTAGGGCACCGAAGCTATACATGATACGTGGAGAAGATTTTCCAGGAGATCCAGGAGCGCCTCCGGCGCTGTAATCTTTGTTGTTGTTGCTCTCTTTTTGCACTAACCAATCAGAATAGTACGTATCACGGACTACACCCGTAGAGCTACGTATAGGCGCGCATGTGTGACATGGTCTATAATTACAAGCGTCTAGTCCGTCATTCAGAATCCAGCCGTCGTCCATTAGAGAATATCCGCGTCCATAATCCAAAGACCTATTCCATATTCCATATAACAGTATTAGCACCAAATTCAAAAAGACAATCATAGTATACATAAACATAGGCTTGTTTCCTGCAAGAGAGAAGCGGTCAACAGTTTTCAATGATGCCGGCAAGACATCATGATGTTCCAAAAATATCAAATCCGTATCGCTGATCAGTATTCTTAATCCATAATATTCGTTGTAAAGTCGTCATCTAAAGAATGATGTATCTCAGTCACGCTTTGATTGTGACTGTTCATATGAGTACCATGAGGATCTTGAAGTACATGGGTTCATACGGCCCCTAGCCCCGGGTTAAGCGGAATTAGACACAAGTTACGAAACGTAGCGCCATAGATCTTGCACGCTACGTTCGTATTTTGCTATCAGCATGCGATATGTATCGCCAAATTTGAAAAACTTTGAGTGGAGGCGCTTGGTGGAATAGCCCTGTTTTATAAGTTTCTGCAACAATGTTTTGTGACGTTGATTAAAATCATCACATTTAACACAGGATCTAGCAAATGCTACTAAGCGAGATATGTATACGCCATATGCAGGTCCCACTGGAATATTACTATCCAGAAAGGGATAGTTTACGATGTCGAAATTGTAACCATCTCTTTTGTCATAAAGTCGACGAGAGAGAATGCCCGCTTCATTTTTATAGAGTTAGAGATCTAAATAAGATGTGCCTGTAGGGCTATCTGTAGTTTCCTTCAAATCCAGTGAAGGTGGATATATATCCTTCACTGCGTCATTTATATAGCGATTATCCACAGCGAGAAGATCGTCTATATAGCGTTTGGTGAATGAGAAGGAACGGGCTTTGAATGGATCGGTTTTTGAAAGCGCCTGCATATAGTCATATTCATAAGAGAACAGATACAGGTCAGCCAACAGGGGTGCACAATTAGTACCCATTGGAATACCTATATGCTGCTGATATATTGTGTTGCCAAATTTCACATAGATATTTTTAATGAGAAATTCAAGCAACTCTATAAACAAAGAAACATCCCATGAATGATATCTCTTGTATGTAGTAGAGCTAAAGAATGCTTTATGGCTTCCGACATTAATATATCTACGATCAGTTTTCTTGAACACAGACACTATTAATGAACTTAGACGGTCAATAAGGTCCTGATGAGGGATTGTAGTATAGAGAGTCGAGAAATCCCATGTGGATACATGTCTGTACGGTATGTGACCTTTAGCATCAAGTTCTTCCGTAAGACATTTTGAGTTTTTCAATATCCACATACACTCAACGCCAGAGTTCTTAGAAATTGTGGCGCAATACCTTTCCCTCTGGATCCCACACCTTCATTTCTACGGCTGCAGAGCCATGACGGAGATCCAGCCCTATGCGACTCGCATTTTACAGCATGCCACCGTGGTTAATTCACTCACGGGTTACAGAGCAGTGGTTCGGTCCATGTTTTCAGATGGCGACGACAACGAGGGGCGACGCCGGATCCCGAAAGAGTTCACAGAAGCGGTCCTCGACAGAGTGCACTCGATGGAGAGGTGTGCCATCACTCACCACTACTGGACTATGACAGCCATTCTTGATGCTCGGGCTATGGACCAAGAGCGCTCACGCCGGAACCAGCGACGGCTGGTTGGCCTCACAATAGTCTTGGCCCTATTGACCCTGGCGCTGTGGCATTGACAATGGGACCTCACCATAAATACGAAAGACAGTCAGAGTATGTGTCATTCACCGTTCGTCATTGGGTCAACCATGTCACCTGTCCTACGAGCCATCCTTCCCCTTACACCCCGGGTGGGGTTACACGTCTATGAAGATAAAGTCACCCTCGTGGAAGACCGTGGAGATGTTTGCTGGTCGCGCGCTGAGACCGTATCGAATACGGTTACGCTACACCGTGACGGCTGGACCAAATTTAAACGGGTGTTGAGCGGTGAGCTCGACGGACACCTCATCCACAATGCCATCTACGTATACCGTGGACCCTTCTTCCCACGCTTGGGCCGTTACCAAGACCCTACGCGAGGCTTTACCCTAGACCCCGATCTGTGGACAGCCTTCGAGAAAGTGATGCCTATTGTGGACCAGCTGTTTACACCGGACGAGCGGTCAGCTGTTCAGTTGGAGTGGGCTCGTGCCCTGAGTGAAGCGGCGGCAGAACCCAATGAACAAATGTCTAGCAATGAACCAGACGACGATGCCATTGATTATCCGGCTAGACTCAGTCAACCCAGTGACATGACCAACCGATCCTTTGATCTCACGGGGTTCTCCCAATAAATACGAGAGACAGTCAAATCTTGTACCATTCACGTACTGACCATGACGGAGCATATAATACCGGCGTATCTCAGCTTGACCCCCGAGGTCTTCCTGCACATTTATGCGGATAAGGTCGATATCATGGAGGAGGTGGGAGACATCTGTTATGCGGACCCTACACAACCGTGCCCGGCTCACATTCGCTTGTCTCGGGAGGGCTGGACCAAATTCAAACGGGTGTTGTCTGGTGAACTGGACGGCGACCTCATCCACTTGTGTCACGATGTGTACATCCGACGCGGCCCCTTCTTTGCTCAATTGGCTCGGCTAGATGGGGGTACAGTCCATTTTACCCTTCACCCTGATCTATGGTCTGCATTGGAAGATGCCGTGGTAGATGTGGATCAAGTGCTTACGGAGTAAGATCGGTCATCAGACGAGTTGGACTGGTCATTTACCATGGACAATGTGCTGGCAGAAGCCAACGAACAAAATCAGAAAGAAACGCCAGCCCAAGATATACCCGTTATAAATAAACGATAGCGCCAGGGTCCATCATCATTTGTCACCATGAAGAGCTGGGAGAAGGTGTTGGATACCTTATACTACAGTCCCGACAATCCGGCGGCCTATAGCGCATTGACGGCTCTCTATCGAGCGGCCAAAGCCCAGGAGATACAACGTGCTCAAGTCCGAGATTGGTTAAGAAAACAAGACACCTATACCTTACATCGAGCTGCCTGTCGCCATTTTCTACGGAGCCGGGTCATCGTGGGAGGACTAGATGCCCAATGGCAAGCGGATTTGGTCGATATGAGCGCCTTTGCCAAACACAACGATGGGAATCGGTATATCTTGACGAGAATCGATATCCTGTCGTGGGTGGTACCCATCCGGACGAAAACGGAGACGAATCTCATAGCGGCGTTCAAGGACATCTTCAAGACCGGGCGCAAACCCATGTATTTGCAAACCGACGAAGGCACGGAATTCCTCAACAGACCGTTCCAACAGTTTCTGAAAGCCCAGAAGGTGTTTTTCTTCCATACGTACAACGAGACCAAGGCTTCCGTGGTGGAAAGGTTCAACAGGACATTCAAAGGCCGCATGTATAAATATCTCACCTATAAGAATACAAGGCGGTACATCGATGTTCTCCCGAAACTTGTGAGTGGTTACAATCGAGCCTATCACCGGAGTATAGAGAGAGCCCCCATTACCGTGACCCAACGCAATGAAGCCCAAGTCCGGCGTGTCTTGTACCCCAGGCAATCGCAGCGAACGACGAAGGAGGTGTACAAGGTCGGGGACCCTGTACGGATCAGTAAAGTCAAAGGTCAATTTGAGAAAAGTTACTTGCCCAACTGGAGCGATGAACACTTCCTGATTAAACGGCGCCTACCCCGACAGCAGCTAGTCTATAAACTGGAAGATCTTCAAGGGGAACCGTTGCTAGGGACGTTTTACGAGACGGAATTACAGCCTGTCGTAAAAACACAGCAAGACTACTACACGGTAACGGAACGTCGGCGTGGTAAACTGTTTCATTTCGTCAAATGGCAAGGCTGGCCCAGTTCCTTCAATTCCTGGGTGGCGGCCAACCAGGTGAAACGACTATAAAGCCAGACACCACTACCGTCATCCTTCATTCCACGTTCGACCACGGTGCTATGGACAAGCAGCAGCTGCCTCTGAACACAGCGTCTCCCAAAACGCGCAAAGCGCAAGTGGGCTTTGTGGTGATATTGCTAACCCTGCCGAGTGTGTTGTACGGAGGTGTGTTTTACGACGTAGCCTATGTCAGCACGCTACTTAACCAACTTAGAACTCCAGCTGTGAGTGGCAGTGAAACCAGTCTACAGATAGCACCAGTCACCTCCGTGATCGAAACGAGCCCAGTCATCACCACCATCACACCACGTGTACAAGCCACATCGAGCTCCACACCGAGTATACAGTCAACACCTACACCAAGTACACCCACTACGTCTGAAAACCCACCGGATTTCATCCCTCACAGTGAACAGACAACGACGACCGACGTTATACCCACCACCATCATCACTCACAGTGAACAGACAACGACGACCGACGTTGTACCCACCACCACCACTCCAGTTCACTCGTACGAAATTTACAAGAGCGGGTTACCACGACAGCGCATACAGCTCGAACCATGTACCCTCGGTGGCAGCATCCCTTCACTTGCGTCATCGCAGGACCGACGGGCTCCGGCAAAACGCACTTCGTCAGGAAGCTCCTTCAACACACCGACAGCATGATCACCCCACCCATTGCCCGAGTCGTGTGGTGTTACGGAGAATGGCAGGCAGCGTATGCAGCAATGCCCCACATCACGTTCGTGGACGGCCTACCCAACCTGGCCGATTTGAAACCCGACACCTTGGTGGTTCTGGATGATCTCATGGCGGAGACGGATGCGCGGGTCACCCAACTCTTTACCAAAGGCAGCCATCATCGACGGCTCAGTATCATCTACATTGTGCAAAATCTGTTCAGTAAAAACAAAGAACATCGGAACATCAGCTTAAATGCCCACTGCCTGGTGGTCTTCAAAAACCCGAGAGATACCACTCAACTGCTGCACCTGGCGAGACAGATGTATTCCGGCCGCACACCGTTTGCGTTGGAAGCCTTCAAAGATGCGACAACCCCTCAGCACGGGTATATGCTCTTCGACCTCAAGCAAGCCACCCCCGACCACCTTCGACTACGGACCGGCATCTTTCCCGGAGAAACCCACCACGTGTACATGCAAAAATAATGTAAACACACCCACAGTGGCTCCCCCAGCTGGAGTGTGTGCTTGATGATGGGGATAATACAAAGAATTAATACCACAGCATGGTTGACTTTGTCTCTGTTCTCTGAGGTAGATAAAAAGAGCAGAGTTGGGAGTTCTAGCATTAGTTGTACATGATGTCTGCGCGAGTACGGAAACACGCTCCAACGCTCCGTGTATTGAAGACGGCCCCACCCGAGTTGGTCCGAACCATTGTACGCGGTGCGGACCCTGACCTTGTACGCTGTCTGTGCGAGATCGGGCACAACCTGTTAAAAGGCAACGTACCACTGACTCCGGCTCAGAAGACCAAGTTGGCCAAGCATAAGACAGGTCTCCGAACCCTAGTCCAGAAACGAGTCTCTCAAACACAAAAGAAAAAGGTGTTACAGAAAGGCGGCTTTCTCGGGGCCATCTTAGCACCGTTGGCCGCTTCCGTGTTGGGTCCAGTATTGGGTGGACTCTTCGGGCGACAATGAACCACACGAAAAAATGGTCCTCGTCGATCCACGGTTCCTTCAAAACCGCCAATCGCCCTACCCTGTTCCACCTACGGTGAAGACCATAAACACCCTCGATGAAGAGATGCAACAGATCTTACAGAAACCGGGGTTAAGCGACAGTGAGAAAGTACAACGGTACAATGAGACGCTTCAACGGTACATGACGTTCATGTACAAATACAAAACCCTCTCTACCGCACCACTACCACCACTACCACCACCACGCGACACACTGCCCACCTCAGCACCGCTTCAACAGCCGCCATTACCAGGGGTACCACCCACAGCCCCACAGTGGGTGGAAGACGAAGTACTGAAGAGTGTACCTGCAACGTTCAAGAAACAAGCTGGCCTGGTATTACAACGGATGAAACAGAATCCTAACATGACTTGGAATGATAAAGGCGAACTCCTGGTACATTATCAGGTGGTCCCCGGGACCCACATTTCGGATTTAGTGAATGACCTGATGCGTCAACGCAGGTCGCACACAGATCCTCGAGGATGGGAGGTCTTCGCTCAAGGCTTGAAAGACATGCATGTACCAGAGGAATTGGTGGGGAATCCCTACCGCTGGGCCTTTATGCAGCAGACCCAGCAATCGCCGAGTGGCCCACTACCTCCTTGGGAAGCCGAATGGGAACCGGAGTCACCCCCAAAACACCACCACAACGGGCACCTTTTTTCAGGACCTTAAAAAACCATCCTTGATCAGGACACCCCACATCTTCAGAGCCGTGACACGTAACAATTCACCGCGACGAACACGACGCCGGACACAACCGCCCAAGGCCTGGAACACCTATTAAAACCAACAGCAGCAGCAGGACAGCTCAGTCGCCATGTTTTACCTCACCCTACCCAGTAACAGTTCGCTGGATGTGTTTCGTGACAACACCTTGGCCAAGTACGTCACCCAGTTACCGCAACCGTTGCACTTACCTGGACGATGGGAATGTGGCCTCGTGGATATCCAATACCCTTACACGTGGTACAACGTGCGAGCCAATGAAATGTGGTACGAGGTGACCTACGAAGGCAAAAACACCCAACTCACCCTCCCCGAAGGCCAATGCGATACCCCCAAGGAGTTCATACAGGGGCTGGCAAGGCTGTTGCATTATAAAGCTCTACGGGAGGTCACGAATACATCAAAATCCATCAAATCCTTTTCCTTCAAGAATCACGTGGACAAGGCACAGATCCCTCTCACCGCCAACGTGAGTGTCGTACTGAGTCCTATCCTACAGAAAATGCTGGGTCTCGCTCACCCGACCTACACGGGTCCATCCGAGGACCATGGCCACATCCCGATGGATATGAAGTCGGGTATGTACGGACTCTACGTCTACTCGGACGTGGTGGACAACCACATTGTGGGCGATATCAACACACCTCTGTTACGGGTGGTCCCCATTAAAAAGACGTATGGAGATCAAATCACGCACAGTTTCACTCACATGCTCTACCTACCCGTACGACAAACCGACATCAACACTATCACGGTGGATATAAGAGATGACACGGAACGACCGGTGGCATTCGAACGCGGGAAAGTGGTACTGACACTTCATTTTCGACAAGCACGTGTTCCCCATTTTGCATAATGAAAGTACCTTACGAGTGCGATGTACGGAGCTATATGGACTATTATGCCCAACAGGCCGGGGGTGGCATTCCGGTCTTTAGCGGTGCACGCATGCAACGAGGGCATGGGCTGGGGAACATACTCGGCAGCATCGTCAAAACGTTCCTGCCCTTGGTGACGCGTGGGGTGAAAGCAATCGGCAAACAAGCGGTACGCAGTGGACTACAAGTCGCCGGTGATGTCTTGGGGGGTACGGCACCCAAAGAAGCCTTGAAACGTCGGGCCAAAGAAGCGGGAGGCGTCTTGGTGGCCAAAGCACAACGCACCGTAGGGAATAAAAGACCTGCACCACCCAGACCACGCACCAGTCGACGACCGACCCAGCGACGACGCACATCGAAGACCCAGGATATCTTTTCTTAAAACATGTCCTTGATCCACGCAGAGTCCTGCCCCTCCACCAACAGTGAATTTGATTTGTGGACCGTCTCGCCCACACAGACCAGTGCCGAACAAGGATTATGGGTGGAGCATCTCCCGCTCTCCAGCATCAACGAAACAGGGCCCATCGAGTTCACCATCAGTAATGCGGATACGGCCTATGTGGATTTAGCCCATACATACTTGTATGTGAAAGCCAAGGTCGTCAATGGAGATGGCTCTAGAATCGTGGACCAAGCAACGGTGGGCCCCACGAATCTCTGGCTGCACTCGATGTTTCAACAGGTGGATATATTTCTCAGCGACAAACTCCTCAGTGACTCGACCAACACGTAACCCTATCGAGCCTACATCGAGACGCTGTTGTCGCATGGACGAGAGGCTAAAAAATCTCAACTGACAGCCGCTTTATTCTACCAGGACACAGCCGAGCACATGGGCGTAGAGAACGACAATGTGGGATATAACAAACGGAAGACTTTGACCGCGAACGGCGTCTCGGTGGATCTCATGGGTCGACTGCATGCAGACATCTTCATGCAAGACCGGTACCTCTTGAACAAGATCCCCATCAAAATCCGACTGATTCGGGCGCCTCCGACCTTCGCCTTGATGGCCACTAACGTAGACGGGCATGCAGCGGACTATAAGATTGTCATCCAAGACGCAGTCCTGTACGTCCGAAAAGTGAAACCGAATCCAGCCGTTCAATTGGGACACCTCAAAGCCTTGGAAACAGAACCAGCCATCCGACGTGTGCAAACCAAAGTGTTCTCTGTGTCTGCTGGAAATATGAGCGCCAAAAAAGAAAACCTGTTCCCGGGTGAACTACCCAAGCGATTGATCCTGGCCTGTGTGGAAAATTCCAGTTTCAGCGGAGCCCACCCAGAGAACCCGTTTGACTTTAAACATTTCGGCGTCAATTTTGTGGTCCTGCATGTGGATGGACAACAGGTCCCAGCCACGGCCTTAACACCGAACTTTGGGCGCGCGAATTTCATTCGAACCTATCAGAGCCTGTTTACAGCCACCGGTCAAATCAACCAGCCGACGACCGACCCAGCGACGACGCACATCGAAGACCCAGGATATCTTTTCTTAAAACATGTCCTTGATCCACGCACTCGATGTTTCAACAGGTGGATATATTTCTCAGCGACAAACTCATCAGTGACTCGACCAACACGTAACCCTATCGAGCCTACATCGAGACGATGTTGTCGCATGGACGAGAGGCTAAAAAATCTCAACTGTCAGCCGCTTTATTCTACCAGGACACAGCCGAGCACATGGGCATAGAGAACGACAATGTGGGATATAACAAACGGAAGCCTTTGACCGCGAACGGCGTCTCGGTGGATCTCATGGGTCGACTGCACGCAGACATCTTCATGCAAGACCGGTACCTCTTGAACAAGATCCCCATCAAAATCCGACTGATACGGATGAATCAACAGTGAATTTGATTTGTGGACCGTCCCGCCCACACAGACCAGTGCCGAACAAGGATTATGGGTGGAGCATCTCCCGCTCTCCAGCATCAACGAAACAGGGCCCATCGAGTTCACCATCAGTAATGCGGATACGGCCTATGTGGATTTAGCCCATACATACTTGTATGTGAAAGCCAAGATCGTCAATGGAGATGGCTCCAGAATCGTGGACCAAGCAACGGTGGGCCCCACGAATCTCTGGCTGCACTCGATGTTTCAACAGGTGGATATATTTCTCAGCGACAAACTCCTCAGTGACTCGACCAACACGTAACCCTATCGAGCCTACATCGAGACGCTGTTGTCGCATGGACGAGAGGCTAAAAAATCTCAACTGACAGCCGCTTTATTCTACCAGGACACAGCCGAGCACATGGGCGTAGAGAACGACAATGTGGGATATAACAAACGGAAGACTTTGACCGCGAACGGCGTCTCGGTGGATCTCATGGGTCGACTGCACGCAGACATCTTCATGCAAGACCGGTACCTCTTGAACAAGATCCCCATCAAAATCCGACTGATACGGGCGCCTCCGACCTTCGCCTTGATGGCCACTAACGTAGACGGGCATGCAGCGGACTATAAGATTGTCATCCAAGACGCAGTCCTGTACGTCCGAAAAGTGAAACCGAATCCAGCCGTTCAATTGGGACACCTCAAAGCCTTGGAAACAGAACCAGCCATCCGACGTGTGCAAACCAAAGTGTTCTCTGTGTCTGCTGGAAATATGAGCGCCAAAAAAGAAAACCTGTTCCTGTGGGAACTACCCAAGCGATTGATCCTGGCCTGTGTGGAAAATCCCAGTTTCAGCGGAGCCTACCCAGAGAACCAGTTTGACTTTAAACATTTCGGCATCAATTTTGTGGTCCTGCATGTGGATGGACAACAGGTTCCAGCCACGGCCTTAACACCGAACTTTGGGAGCGCGAATTTCATTCGAGCCTATCAGAGCCTGTTTACAGCCACCGGTCAAATCAACCTGGACGAAGGGAATATGATCAGTCGGGTGGACTACGCGAACGGATACACGTTGTTCTGTTTCGATCTGACCCCCACCTTAGAGAACGACCATCAGCTGGCCCTCGCCAAGCAAGTCAATTTACGGTTGGAAATCCACTTTGCACGAGCCCTCCGGAGCACCGTCAATGTGATCTGCTACGCCGAGTTGACAACATCATTCAAGTGGACAAGGCGCGCAACGTCCTGTGTGACTTCTCCACCTAACATGGATACAGACCAGATAACCACCGTGCTGGAGAATGACCCAGAGACACGTATGGACTTTCAAGGGGTGTTCGGCCGAGATGTGTTCCCATTAGACCGTATGTATCCTGCTGCATACGTTCTCAACACGGACCCGATGGATCGGCCCGGTGAACATTGGGTGGGTGTGTACTTGACAGAACAGCAGGGCGAATACTTTGACCCTTACGGCCTCCCACCCCTCCATCCCGATTCAACAGACTTCATGGATCAAGGCACAGAGCCATGGTGTTGGAACAGTCAAACGTTGTAAAGCCTGATCAGTAGCGTGTGCGGACAATATTGCTTGTTTTACCTGTACCATCGATGCCGGGGAAGAACCTTATCTACCATCGTACAAATGTACCCCAAGGCCGAGGAGCGCGATGTACTCGTATATGACTGGGCCGCCCATCATTTCAATGTACAAGCCCCGTTCTGGGCTTAAGTTCTTCCAATGTACAAGCCCCCCCCTGTTCTGGGCTTAAGTTCTTTCAGTGTCCAAGCCCCCTGTTCTGGTCTTAAGTTTTCACGTGGTTGTTCTCACGTTGTTGTTGTTGAATAAAAAAAACAAAATGAGATCTCACCCCAAAAAACCCTGTCCTGTGTGTTTTCTATGTGAGCATAATGCATGAAGGCTATAACAGACATGTGGGGATTCGGTGAAACTGGCTTCGAACATCGTGGAGAAAGTAGCCAATCAGTGGCCTAGGATAATCCGAAATTCACCCGCGCAGGCGTGCGGCCGGATAACCCGCGCGCGCGCGCTGCGGCCGGGGCGGGACGGGGCGGGACGGGCCGGGGAAAACCCGGATGTTGAACATCCGGACCCTACGTCTAAGGAAATAATTGGAACTCTTCTGTGTTCGAAGGTAGTTTTAGTGAAACCCGGAAAACACACCCCCACGCATCCCCCAACATGCCTGCTTTCTATACTACGACCAGACTGCTCATGCGCAGACTCTTGAACACGGACGAACCCTGAGTCCAGTCGGATGCTGCTTCACAAGAGCTTCAAAATAAGAACTCATACGACTCCATCGGACCCATAGTGACCCATGTCGGCGCCAAAATGTCTATTTCCATACACTTTCTCTACTGCGCATGCGCAGAATGACGTCGATTCCACCAGATTGCGCATGCGCAGAATATTGAAAACGGACGAACTATTAGTCCAGTCGGATGCTCCTCCACGAGAGCTTCAAAATAAGACCTCATACGACACCATAGGATCATTAGGGGCTCACCTAGACCCCAAAACGTCCACCCCGTATGGGCCTATACCCCATAGCCATGCAGTATAGGCCTATGGGCTTACCCAGGCCTCGGGGAACTTTTTCCAAAAATTTCACCGTTTCGCTTCGAAACCCTTCCCATCGTGTTCTAAATGACGAGACGTGAAAAACAAATCCAAACAACCCATATCACAATGAACGTATGTGAATTTCCCAGGTTGAACCTATACTCCCATATAGCCAGTATGGAGCTATATGGGCCTATCCACACCTACCCGGTACTTTTCCAAAAAATTCACCGTTTCGCTCCGAAACCCTTCCCATCGTGTTCTAAATGATGAGACGTGAAAAACAAATCCAAACAACCCATATCACAATGAACGTGTGTGAATTTCCCAGGTTGAACCTATACCCCCATATAGCCAGTATGGAGCTATATGAGCCTATATACAGACCTCGGTGACTTTTCCCAAAAATTTCATCGATTCGCTCCGGGACACCTCTCATTGTGTTTTTCTCGGCGAGACGAGGAAAACGAGACCCCACAACCCATAGTAACACCCACAAAAAAATTTTGACCACCCCTCCCCCCATATAGCCAGTATGAGCCTATATACAGATCTCGATGACTTTTCCCAAAAATTTCACCGATTCAATCCGGGCCCCCTTCCATTGTATTTTTCTCGGCGAGACGAGAAAAACGAGACCCCACAACCCATAGTAAAGCAAACGAAAAAATTGACCATCCCCATACCCCATGCAGGCATTTTCCCTTATATTGTACAATACAGACCCCTATTGTAGGGGTGAAGTCCGTGTTCCGCTTTTTATATTTTCGGAAAAAAATCCTAATTTTACATGCACCCACCCCATTGACTTGATAGGCAGGCCCCGATAAGCCCGGGGACCGATATTAGCCCTTTTGGCTAGAGTTGATAGGGGTTTCCCCCTATTTTAGGGGTAAAGTCCGTGTTTCGCTTTTTATATTTTCGGGAAAAAATCCCAATTTTACATGCACCCACCCATGACTGAATGGCCCTCGAGGAGCGCTTCACTTTGACACCTCACTCGACCCATTCGGTTCAGTAGGGACCCACCCCGGTCACAAAACGTCTATTCCCACACTCTGTTTTAGGCATTCCCCGTATACATTAAGATTGGAAGTCACTTGGTTGACATGGGACTACCTTCTGTCCGCGGAAGTGACGGCATCACCACCAGACCGCGGAGGAATACAAAGGTTAAAGGTTGCCGGAACTACTTTTGATCTCCACGTGACCTTGAGCTGGTGGCGCCCCCTGGCGCCACAGAGGTGAAAGACGATGTGGCGCCCCCTATACTTTAACCTGGAAAAAAGGGCATCAAGAGTTACCTCCCTGGAAAATGGGGTCTGTGCTGCTCTTACTATACTACTGACATGCTAATTCAAAACAAGCATGGGGGATGAAATGTACGAAATTGTATAATAGAGGCATCGACTCAAGAAGTCATTCGAATCAACAAAATGTCCAGATAAACCCTCTGCGAGGATTTAGGATTTGCCTGGACTTGTGAAGATGGTTTATTAACTCCAGAACAAAGGTTTACTTCATCACTTTCTTCACATTTTTCTTTTTTCGTGAAAAATTCTCTCGGCTGAAAGGAATCCATTTGCAGGAAACCTACTATTTTCTTGTGTTTGACTATTGTCGATTTCAATATGGGATATGTGAGCTCTCGGTTCTTGTTTCAAGGTCAACCAGTTACCAAGGTTAAGCCCATTTTAGTTTATCATTCAATATAAGATATATATATGTTACATTCTCAGAAGCACAAAATCGTAGACCTTTCTCTGGATTGCTAGCTACCATCAAATTGGAACCAAGGCTATTAAACAACCTATTAAACAACCAATGTAATTACAGACGGGCGTATATTGAAACCCCTTGGGCTCTTGTAAACTTCAGTACCGTACTGTTGTTTCATGTACCAGGGCTCAATAACAAAGGGAGACGTCATAATGTATTCGTGTTCGAGTTGACAAGGGTCATGCCGTATAAACAGGCGGTCTGCGGGTGTGTCGTTTACATCCCATGCCCAGTGAATTGCTGAATGATAAACCGCATACACCTATGATCGTATACACGGCATTATTGACCTTTGTGCCACTGTACACGAATACAATATCTCCCTATGTTATTGAGCCCCGTAGCATATAGCATTGGGCCCTGCTTCGGAGGGCCAATGTCTGGCTATTAAATCCACAGTACGTGTTCGACGGCAGATTTTGAGATCGAGAACGAGGCCGTGGACATCACGGGTCAACTGAGACACGTGGTTATGGGGATTTCTGGCAGGTCGAACATATATGGTCGATGATACTTCGCATGACCCAAAGTCACCTCAGTCGATTTGTGGTTAGGTCCACTGATAATGGAATCAGGTGTTTCTGTGTATGATTTTGCACGTTGGATTAAGAAATTTCCAACAACTGAGATGTTGATATGAATATCCATGATGAGAGTACGTATTCCGATTCATATGATTATTCCTACTCTGTAACGGTTAGCTGACTTTATAGATCATGTGAACTACCCCTATCCGTGTACACGGCGATGTGGAGATGGAAACTCCGCTCATGCAGCTGAAAGTTTGCGATAAGAATTATGTAATTTGCGGCGGAAGTATCAATGCCAAGTTTGGTTTTCTACATTCAGAGACGGGGGAAAAGAAGAACCAGGAAAACTTATTTAAATAAGTGGAGGTGCGTTTTACCGAGGGACAGATTGTCATGTGTGTTGTTGTGGGAAGCCCTTTCGTCCTATAAATAGTGAGCCAATGGGAAAGCTCGTTTTAATTCAAAATTTGCGCGGGTCGAACGACCGATCGCTGGAGGAGTGAAGACAGACTGTCACTATATGTTAATACTAGAGTTTTATATGGAGAGAATTACAAGGCTGTTTCATGCGTGATTTATTATGAATATCACAGAGTAAAGTTAGTCATTTTGTAAAGTTCTGTTTGTTATATACGATGCAGAAAAAAAGCCCCCAAACAACTGACTACCTCCATATTAGTCGATTTATTGAAATGGACAAACTTTTGCCGTTGCTAGTCAAAACCGCCATGGGATCACTAAAGCTCGAAATATCTCCTGATTTAGGGGTGTTTGGAGTATCTCGTATAGTGTTAAATGAACCGACCCGGTTAAAGGCCCATTCTCACGATGGGATTTGTAGTAACAACTCGGCGGGGGAATTCCCCGATTTGTAGCATGCAACTAATGGCATGAAATAGGACCTGCCCCATTTCATACGACTTGTAGCATGCGACTAAAATCGTAAGTGTTCTCACGACGCAACTGAGTTGTATGTTACAAGTTGTTACTACAAATCGCACCGTGAGAATGGGTCTTAAGACATGAACATGGTGATGTCTTGCTGATATCATTACCGTATATATTGTTGGTGCTGACAATTGCTGACGGCTGCCTAGTGAATGCCACCCTTCATATCAGAATCAATAGTTGTTCAATATGCATAATGCATTACATGTGTATTTCTGATGCAGTAACACATAGTCTGATATACTATTTCCAGAGAGGATAATTATTCAGGGATTCAGGGCAGCTAATTATATACAAAGACGACTCTGCTGCACGTGAGGAAAACAAATCTTTCTTAATTAATAGACGCATGGAATTGTTTTAATAATATTGAGAATTGTGATCTAGTTTCGTTGCATGTTCCAATTATGGGATTTAACCGTTATTTACAGGTTTCTGTATTCCTGGGATTGTTATAACAAAGTAATTCCTTGATCCAGTGTTACATACTATATGTTATTAATCGATTGTTTTCGTATTACCTTCGTATTGACCTGAGGGTCGCCGTATTGGCCTGAGGCCGCAGGCCGAGGGCCAATACGGCGACCCGAAGGTCAATACTAAGGCTATACGAAAACAATCGATTCATAATATTTTTATTAATTGACATATACTGGCCGTGTTCTTGTTTTTCCGAGCTTGAGTGGCAGCATCCGTTTCTTGATCTGTAACAGGTTTAAATCGTCTCCACATATCTCCTCAAGCTCTAAAATTCCACCCACGAACCCTTGAATAACACGCTCTGCGCTCGCCATCGCGCTGAACAAACAACACTATGGTGTTCTATTTGGGCCAAGTTTGCGTCGCGTGGCGACTTTTAGAAACTCGCCACTCGCCACGCGCCGTGGACCTCTCCGGCGCGCGGCGACTGGCGACTTTCTGCTATCTCTTAACCTGCAAAAACTCGCCCGTCGCCACCCGCCGTAAAACACGGCGAGTTTCGCTCTATCTTTTAACCTGGAAAAACTCGCCGCGCGCCACTCGCCGGATGAACCACGGCGCACGGCGACTGGCGACTTTTGACTGTAGTGAAACTCGCCACTCGCCACGCGCCGTGGACCTCTCCGACTTTCTGCTATCTCTTAACCTGCAAAAACTCGCCAGTCGCCACGCGCCGTAAAACACGGCGAGTTTCGCTCTATGTCTTAACCTGGAAAAACTCGCCGCGCGCCACTCGCCGGACAAACCACGGCGCGCGGCGACTGGCGACTTTTGACTTCTGGAATTTTCAGGACTTTTTCTCAAGTGCGCATGCCCGGGGAGCATCAATTATGCAGTTGCAATATCATAACTCACAGTCGCTATCTCATAGAATTTGAGAAAGTAAAAAAAAATATGGAAACTGTTGAAAGAAATACGTCTTTTCATCTTTAAAAATAGGGTCTTGATAGTTTGTAGGGGTTGTGATACAGGAAATATCAACCCAACAAAGAGCCGCTCCAGCGATTAAAACAGCAATAAAGGATCTCTTATACAAAGATATCGCCCGACTCTTTCACATAAAAGTTACGAAGAGAGAAATTCAATCACCCAAAGAAAATGTTAGCATTTTTACTTACTTTTTTAATCAATATGACGATGACGCTCAATTCGCTTTCTTAATATTTCATACAGCATATTAGTTGAAGTTGCTTTTATATTGTATAACAAAATTCCCGCGTCGAGTGCTTTATTGTATTTTAAATAAGGAACAATTTCAAAGCGATTCATTCTGAATTGAAAACGATATGCTGTTTTATAAATATATATAGGCACTTATATAAAACGAATGAAAAAAACGATTGAAAATGTTGTCTTGGTTTTAATAAGAACTGAAACTTTTTAAAATATACCGGCAGAAAATAACGAGAGTATGCAAGTTCTGCACAGAAACGGATAACGAGTATTTTAATAAAAAAATATCTGCACATTTGACAAAATTTAGATAGCCCTATATGTTTATTGCATTAAAAACAACTTGTTTCAAAAAACAACTATATTAATTATTACAGATAGCTTACATCTTCAAAATTAGTTACATAGCATCAGATGTAGCTGGAGAGTTCATTCATTAGAAATTATGTATATTTATGCACGAGGAAGAGATTTAAAATTAAATTAAATGACAGCATGTTTCGAACAAAATATTCCGATAATTGATGCTCCCCGGGCATGCGCACTTGAGAAAAAGTCCTGAGAATTCCATAAGTCAAAAGTCGCCAGTCGCCGCGCGCCGTGGTTCATCCGGCGAGTGGCGCGCGGCGAGTTTTTCCAGGTTAAGAGATAGAGCGAAACTCGCCGTGTTTTACGGCGGGTGGCGACTGGCGAGTTTTTGCAGGTTAAGAGATAACAGAAAGTCGCCAGTCGCCGCGCGCCGGAGAGGTCCACGGCGCGTGGCGAGTGGCGAGTTTCACTACAGTCAAAAGTCGCCAGTCGCCGTGCGCCGTGGTTCATCCGGCGAGTGGCGCGCGGCGAGTTTTTCCAGGTTAAGAGATAGCGCGAAACTCGCCGTGTTTTACGGCGCGTGGCGACTGGCGAGTTTTTGCAGGTTAAGAGATAGCAGAAAGTCGCCAGTCGCCGCGCGCCGGAGAGGTCCACGGCGCGTGGCGAGTGGCGAGTTTCTAAAAGTCGCCACGCGACGCAAACTTGGCCCAAATAGAACACCATACAACACTGCTGTCGTCTGTTTCTTCAGTCGTCGGTCCTTACTGCTAGTTACGGCTGCACTCGTTGACCTCGGCCAATACAACATTCAACCCGGCCAATACAGCTTTCAACTCGGCCAATACAACTCGGCCAATACAAGTCGAGTTCGACATGACGTATGGACAGGCCGTTTGACACTGTATTCGGGTAATAACATACACAGTCAATTAATAATGTATTCTATCAATATTTTAATTGCATTTGAAAATCTTATATTCCGCAGTTAACAAGACAACATTCAGTCTGAACATTGTTAAATAAGTGTTTGCCACAAAGCCATTGTTTCCTATAATAAGGATACTGATATTAAGCATATAGAGAGATTATTGAGCATGGAGAATGTTTTGCCGGACATATGCGCTTTAGACAAAAATACCATTAGCCCTCTCCGAAGCGATTTGAATTTGGCAGTTAGAGTTCTTCCCCTTTTTATAAAGATAAAATCACATAAAGGGAGTAAATGCAACATATAAGCGCGAATCTAGTCAAATCACAGCCCGACAGGGTTAGGCGAATAGGATACATGCGAATGTTCAACTTCGTTTGAAATAACACATTTCTAGTGTATAATTGCATACAGACTAAGGCCATTTTTGAATGGCACACATTGGTATTTCTACTCATTTTCCATTCATAGCAAGTTTACTCAGAACAAGTGAACTGAACAGACGGTGATCAGGTGATGGTCATGGTCGCGTTCTCCGACTATCTAATCAGGTATCATCTTAGCTTGCTAAGGGCATTTCACGTTTCACTTAACACTACCCTTAGATTTTCGCTGTGATTCGGCATGTATTTCACCCGGCGCCATCTATCTAGAGGGAGATAATCCAGTCGAAAGTTGTTCCCAAAGCATGAGGTCAAATGTCGGCCCCATTTAAACGAGCCAATGAAATTATCTGTATTCAAATATTTCTCAGACATGCAGACATGTCAGTTTCACGAGGCGCAAGACTGGGGGAGTCTACGTGAGACCAAAACGAAGTTGTGCGAATTAGCTATTTTATTTCTCACTCTAATGGAGCATGCTTCTTTGTTTATCTTAAGAAAAATCATATTACAAACGGCCTAACATATTTGAAAACAAAATAAAATCGGCGGCAGACCACAAGAAAATGATATGCTTTTTATTTTGTGATGGGGGCACTTCGAGGCCCACCATGGGATCATTTCAATCGATCGCTTTCTGGAGGTGTGTCTTCGTTGTATGAATGTGATTGCACCGATGTCAGATGTAACGGGACCAGTCGGATGTGACCATTTGGGAAACGCCCGTTACCGCATGGCTACGAGCAGAAGTTTCTACGTATGATCGTGCCATGCGTTCGGATGATGATCAGGTATATTTATATCCAACTATTTTTAGGATGATACTTTCTTGATGAAGCACCTCAGAGTTTGGCACCAAATCGGCGCCAGCAGTCGCTCTGAACCACTCGGCCACCTCAGCTTACACAATAGAGGGAGTTCCGCGAGGCCTGCAAGTGGCTCACAGCGAAAATATAGGAGGAAATTTGCCAAAATATAGGAGAAATATAGGAATTTTCTTAATAAAATATAGGAAAATATAGGAAATAAGAAAGTGTAAGACAGGTCACTACTACATTGTATGGTCAAAAATTGGTAGTTTTTTGGTGTTTAATAAAATTATTTCCGCTGAATGCGGTCATAATTGTGGTGGTTGGGGAGACCCGTTCTGCTGCTTCCCATGCCAAATTGACTCATTTCAGAGCATTGGTGAAGGTTTTCATGAGAAAAAGTAAAAATATAGGAAATATAGGAGGATTTGAGTGAAATATAGGAAAATATAGGAATGGCTAAAAAATATAGGAAAATATAGGAAATATAGGAGGCATTTGAAGGCCTGCATTTAGAAAGTACGTATGACGTTTTTATCCAATTATTTTTAAGATGATACTTTCCTGTTAAAAAGTTGGTGCCAAAATCTTAGAGAGCAGGTTCGAGTCTCGCACTGGCCCATCCAGCACTAGTATATGTGCTTTATCAAGAAAGCGTTACCCTAAAATTCATTCGTTCGAACATCAATGATATATTGTCCACTTGTATGGTAAGCTGTGTAACGGTTCCATCTCTCATCGGGATAAAGTTCTTCCCAGGGAAGTTTTTGCGATTTGAACCTCAGGGTACTATGGCGTTATTGCAACAAGTAATCAGTCTTCGACGACGTTACGGGCCGCGCCACACGCCCGCAAAACAAGAGATTTTTTGGGGGGGCGTGGGGGGGGGGGGGTATTAGGGTGAAGTGTCGAAATATGGGGTCTCTATATATAACCCCATGCTTATGTTTATTTATATAAAGCATGGGGTTATATATAGAGACCCCATATTTCGACACCCTACCCCCCCAAAAAAATCTCTTGTTTTGCGGGCCTGTGGCCGCGCTTAGCCATTTAACGTGCAAATGAATCTGCGACATTTCGGCACGTGACATTTCGTTAAACGACATTTTGGCACGCGAAGATTTCAGCACAAAGTGGAGGGTACGACATTTGAGCACGCGACATTCCGGCAACCGTTTTTCCGCGTCTGCAATTAGCTTAAATGGACCTGTATAATTGGGCAAAACAACTATATTACTTGTTTCGAGATACAAGAACATAATGTACAGAATATATGGAAGATTTTACAGAATATATGTTTGTTACATAGTTTTAATAGGGCTAAGTTATATGTTACCGTTACGTAACACGCAAATGTAGTAATGTTTTCTAGTGCTTCGACTCACTTGGTCAATTTTGACTTAAGCTGAGGTGGAGAGTGGACAAGACTACAAAAGTCTACATCTTGGTAGTCTGTCAAAATGTTAGAAAAAAGGGTGAACATCTTTATTTTTATCATATTTTGACCTGTGAAATAACGTTGCCGAAATGTCGTGTTGCCGAAATGTCGTACCCCAAATTTGGGACAAAATGTCGCTTACCGAAATGTCGCGTGCCGAAATGTCCTGTCACCCTTTTTTATTCCGCCCTGAAGAAGAATATCATCTCACGAACGTACATTTATCATCCTAATCTCTTTTATAATAATCAATGTAAATATATTTCATATCATCCATTAAATAAATATTAGTCAATCATAATATTAATTAAATGATATTAATCAATGTAAATATACTTGATATCAACCATATGTGCGACCATTTGATTTCGATTTAAAATAGCTCTTTGATTTAAAAAAAAACTACGCTGACTGTTAACAAGATGAATTAATGTTTGATGAGTAATCATGGGTTCATTTAGACCTATACTGTGTTCGCAAAGCAACTAAGCTCAATACTGCACATCCTCGCTAGCCAGTGTATCGATCCATCAGTTAGGATCGATACACTGGCTTGGTTAGTTACACCCATATCAGTTCTGGATATAAATAGATCAAGAGTTTCCTCTAAATTAAACCAATCAGTGAACGCGCTACGCTAGCTAATTACGCCAATTCACTGCGAGGTATGAGATGTAACAGGCTGGATTCCATCGCGGGCTTTGATGTCAGGCCGAAATCGACATCAGTTAAAGCGCAGGCTTGGGATACCGATGATAATTCAAAACAAGTGCGAGGATTTAGGATTTACCTGGGCTTGTGAAGATGGATACTGCAGTGAATTAGGGGGAATAACTTGATGCTGCCTTATTCAGGTATAATCTGCAAACCCGTTATTCAGGTAATCTCGTCAGTTTTGGGATGTTCGCCGCGCTAATGTGTGTCAGCACAGCCCTGCTCTGACAATGACAAAGGGCGTTTTCTCGGCAGATGTGCCGGTATGGCAAAGAAACCAACAAAAAGTGCAAATTGCTGAGTGATAGTGGAAGGGACATAACTCTTAACAATCGAGTTTGGGGAATTCCTGAAATATTTATGGAGTTATCGACCCTCTCTATTAGCCGGGACAATCACAAAACATGCCCAGACTTGTCGCTGGTTAACAAATAGCTGGGCCCTGTCAGAACAAGTTCAGTCTCCACGTGGCTTTCATTGGAATTGGACGAGCAAGTCGAAGCAAGATATTAGAAGGTAATTGATCCCACTTACTGAGCTTTTATTGATCCACGACTTATTGATCAATATAAATATTACATTACAATCTGTCACAAATATGAATCCGGAGGTTATTGCTGAAAACGTGCTTAATTTATGGGTGGCGACATTTGCCGGGCGATGTTCATCCCAGGCCTATTAAAGTTTGCAAGGATGCAGTATCTCCAGAGTTTATAAAGACATCTGCTTTGTCTTTCTCGTCACATCTTCATGAATATATACACACAATTCGCATCTAGGTCAGGGTTTTATGAAATGTATTAATATTTTAAATTATGTAAACCACCATATCTCGTTGATGATCATAAGCTTATTATTCGTATTGCAAGTTGATTTTTGCGTCAAATTGGATGAATTAAATAACTTGTAATTAAATGCATTTCAAAATTCGAAGTTGTTAATGTTAATGATACGGAATAGTAGTGATGTTAAATGCTTATCCTGCGAAGCAAATGTGTTGTACTGGTATTTGAAGCTCATTTATTTCAATGTCATTATTAAGAGTTTGCTCGCAATATATTTAACTTAGTTATTTATTGGTATGGTTTCTTGGTAAAACGATTGAATTTGGTCGGATGTAGTGCGAGACTCCGTGTCGAGGATTCCCGGCCAGTGTCTCGGACAAGCTCAAACCTGTTGAATCTGCTCCCATACTCTTCCACGGTACGGTGGGTGCAATCTCCATAGCACAGCAGCATTTCCATCGCCCACTCATGGCATGCATATGTATATCCCCAATAGGGGGTTCCCGGAGAACAGGGGATTCCCCTTCCTGCTAACAATTGCGCACTCTCTGGTTCTGGCTATTTTCCATAAACATTAGCAAGCAGCACTGAACTGGCAGTATGAGGAGATCAGTTAAACAGCCTTGTCAGCGGAAAAGTCGGCTTATAAATAGGTCGATGACATCAGCAAACGTGGGTTAAAAGTATTTGAGACTTTTCCAATATGGAGTCGCTAAAACATGATCCCATTTCATGAATTTAATGTACATTTCTTCGGTTTCAAGAGCGTGCATGCTTGCACACAACATATGTGGACTTTTTAAATTACACGAAATCACTCAGGATTTTCAGTCTAATTTTTATCTTGTAAATGTTTCATTGAGTTCACAGGTACTAGGAATTCAGTACCGAGTCTGCCATTCAGTCTTATTTTCATGGTGCAAACTGATTGGAGGAGTATGGGCGATTAAAAGAAAACGTTCGGGTTTTAGGCCACTGGAATTGGAACAGATACGGATTGATTTTGTTAAGGTATTGAACGCCCAAGTTAAACTAACAAATAAATAAACAAATTGAAACATTTCACTTCTGGCATGGTTGAAGTCATCGAATACGGTAACTGACCTTTTGAAAATATATTATCTTTTTGCTTTCAGAATGGCTGAATTAAAACTTGAGGAATTTTTTCCTGGATCGAATATGGAAGATTTTAACTCCACCGACCCAGAACTGTTGGACATATTCAGCCTGGGAAACCCAACATTCCCAGTTGCACCTTCTGTTAAGGAAATGCCTGCTAATTTGTTTCAAAGACAAGTTGATCAACAATTGATCCAGGCTACCATGACTGTCTTAAGGACAGGAAAACTGACCCCCTTGATTAAAGAGGAATTGAAATGTACTATACAGAACAGACGACTTGCTAGAGGGGAGGATGAACTGACTGTGGATATGTCCCCACCTCCAACCAGTCACAGAGTGAGTAAACTTTATATAGTATCAATACAAAATCGATTTGACTTTCAAAAATATCAAAAATGTCAAATATCAAAATAAATCGATTTTCTCGATTTTCAAATGCATATGTAGATTATTAATTTATCAGTATAAAATAAAATTTGTTTCTGTATTACGATATTTAATTGATGAACTTTCATTTCTATGTTAAATATAATTTTGGAAAACTACTTTTCGAATAAAGCACAGAAACTCATTCTGATTTCGGGGAATTTACCAAGAAAGTATTATCTCAAAACAAACCTGATATTTAATATTAATTAGTCATAAAAAGGCAGCAGTGATGATGATTTTTAAATGCACAATACACAAAATTCAGTTTACATATATACATTTTTTTTCTTCTAATTTCCATGTCAATTTGGTCCCTAAATTCAATTGATGATATCATATACACACACCAATATTTGTTTTTGTTGATAATTGTATTGTAATTTGGTAAAGAGTAATTTTACCCAATTACAGACTGACTGTTATTAAACTTTCATTTTTCTTTCGAATTTCCGTGAATATGTGAGGAAAAAATCTTCTCGCTCAAAATTAATGTATTGCTGTTTTAGACATGATAACGCAAAACATATCTGAGGACGCCTCGCGGTCCGCCCTCAATCTAAACAAACTCATATTTATACAATACAATGGGTCATGGTGTCCAGAGGATTTCTTGGTGCCCGTGCCTTCTCCAACACACTACATAGAGTACAAATAAATACAAACAATAACATAGACTGTTAAAGTGACAACTCTTCTCAATTTGGGGACGGTCAAAATAGACTACTTCAGATATTACTAAATGAAATCTCAACCTCGTATTTATTCCTGATATCTATTTCAGCTTTCTTCGATCTGATTAAAAACAAACCCAGAACCAATTCTCTAACTTACCCTAGAGTGGATCTGTTTTAATCAGAATGAGCATTCTTTGACTGACTAGATAAAAACAGGGACAGTACAATTAAATTTATTTCATGGTCTCTGATAAAACCCATCATGATCTATTGGAATTATGTTGATATAGAGGTGACATCATCCAATATTGAGTCCATAACACATGTTCGTTCAATTGATATCCGAGCAAACTAGAGAGGGCTAAGCCTGAAGCATTTCTTTGTTGATCGTGGGCCAATACATTGTGTCTCTCCTTCCTGTACACATTACCACGAATCATGCATTGATCCGTGACATTACTGCACCCACGTACAATCGGATGACAAGAGAGTATTCTCTATCTCAGCTATCGACTGAAGAAGAAGCAGATGTGGAGCAGAAAAGAAGGATCAGGCGAGAAAAGAACCGTATCTCCGCACAGAAGAGCCGACGAAAGCGCAAGGCCCAAGAAGATGGCACCATGCAGGTGAGCGGCGAATTCTGACTGTATACATACATTTATTTATTTATTTCAAATTCAGAATCCAACAGGCCATTGGCCCACTTTAGCATATGTAAAACTTACTAGAGACATTGTTAAAAGAAAAGGGATCAATATTAAAATACATAAAATGGGATAATACACTACTAAAATTAGAGATGTTTATTATCAGAGATGGCAGCGCACGGTTTGTTTTCAATCTCAGTAAACTCAAATATAATATCACGGTATTCCCCTGATTTAACATCTTGGTTTTACCTAAATTGGGTTTGTTTTATGTGAACTCATTTATAATGAAGCACTGGTTTAACATTTTTATACAAAAAAATCTTCACCGTTAAAAATATGGATTAAAAATGTTCTCTGTTATTCATCGCCATAGCGGTAAAAAATTGAAGTTGACCTAATGTTTAGCCGAAGACAATGTGTCTGAAAACATCGATATGACGGATTGTTCTAGAGGGCAAATGAGTAGTTAATTTGTTTCATCAGGTACTGCCATCGATCAGAGAGTGAACGCACTTGTACAAAAAACTTAAGACAGCAGCTTCGCAACGTTCTGATGGTTCTTTGGCGATTAAACGACCTACACAAATCAGGGTAAACGTGTGTCTGTATGGACCTACCATCTGCGCGAACCAAATCAAATCAAATCTCGACAGAGAATGGAACTCATAGACTGTGTCATGTTGGACAAATATGCCTCTGTTCTGACGTATCAGAATTTTCACAACATCAAGGTGTTTTTATTAGCCAACGGCGAAACCACTGGTTTTAGCGAGGATGAAAACGAATAAGCTACAATGTAAGTAACGTGTTTAAGCTAGAACACTAAAAGTGAGGTTCAGTTTGAAGACATGTTTCAGCTTAAACATGTTTAGGTTTGAAACACATGAATGTTTGGGCTATAAACACAAACGTTCAAGTTATAAAGGCCTAGGTGTTTGAAACCTAACCACATGTGTTTAAGACCTAAACACCAATATGTTTCAACCTTGAACAGACATCTGTCCAAACCCCTATATTCAATATGGTGTTTTGGAAAGATCAATAAGATTTAGTAGATCACACAAACTCACCATCTGCATACACAAGTCGACTTCTCCGTTCACACTTTGAATCCGACTTGTGTATGAAGATGACTAGAATGGCACAGTTTTTAGGCTCATTGGTGATGTCGAAGATATTGTCGTCAAATACCTGCATCATTCTAGTGATGTTCACACACAAGCCGAATTCTAAGTGTGAACGGAGAAGTCGACTTGTGTATGAAGGATGACAAACGCTTGTATGGGGAAATATTCGAACAGCAAAAGTGTTATTCACCATAGTTATACCGATTCAAAAACTGAGATGGTATCGTACAAGTATGTCGAAACTGACAAATTTTCACTAAATGTGTTTAACGCTATGCATTACTTTGCCACTATTATACCCATTTGTTGTTTTTATCTAAAACAAAATGTCAACAGATATATTATTTTGTTTCAGCAAGTCAAACAGCTTGAAATGAAGAATTTGGCACTACAAACAGAGTTCGATAATCTGTCCAGGGAGAAAGCAATCATTCTCAAGGCCTTGGGGGATCTCAGTCAGCGGCAACACCAGCAACAGCCTACCAGCACTGTTCAGTACTATTCACCTATATGAACAGTTACCTAGGGATTCAGCAATACTCCTAGTCCCGTGTTACAGGTGAGATCAGATCGAGCGGTTCTCCAATCTCAAACAGAGCGCCGCAGAACCACGTTCCATCAAACTGTCTCAGGCATTGTTCCTCATTTAAATATGAACGTCCACCAACCTCGAGCTATGATTTATCAAGCTTCTACTGGACATATTTGAAGACTGAATGTATGTACATATACCTGGTGATGTTTGTACATGTATCTAGTTTAGTATATGTGTAATTACTCATTGATTACTGTGTAAGCTAGAGTTTGTGTATACAATCCCGTATTACCGGGTGATTTATGTATGGTTGTACATCTTCATCAGCATGTACTACTTGAGAGACCACGTTCATTTGCCATGGTGTCTTGGTGCTGACTGACGTGAAAAATGGCGTCTCGCAAGAAAAGTAACAACGCCCTAATGGATATCATACTCGTCACTTGAGCGAAAAGATCAAAGAACATCACCATGATGGAAAAGTACCTGTAAAATATGAGTCGGTATAGCAACTGTTACAGGCCTGTGCCTTTTACAATATCAAAAGCTGTTCATGTTAATATTTCTCCCATTCCACAGAAAACTTGATCATTGATTAAAACTGACAAAAAAGTTTTTTTTATGAAAAGTTGGTTGCGATATTATTTGACCCATTCCATAGAAAATTGGACCAATAGGTTTCCAATCTAATTAAAATTAAATCCTATCTGCTCCCCATTTGGATACTGTCGTTTGTAGGATCTAACAGGCTTGCATTAACTCGCGTGTTAACCAATCCCGAGAACGCTTCATAGTGCTTTGAAGGGAACATTGATGACAAAGAATTTTTGGTTGGCACAACCGAATTAGCCGGCTCGCTGACGGGGTGTCTTTTCATGTTGCCGAGGTCCCGACATTGTGGCGCCATAATACGGGGTAAATATATGGACTGATCTTTGGTGTAAGCATTAGGGTAAATGGACATAGTGAACCTATCTCCCCTCCCCGACTGCAAATGGATGAGTCCAGATGCGACCATGATGTCATAATGCTATTAAATATCCATGGTATGGGCGCTCAGAACACCAAATTCAATTGAAATACGTAAGATCCTATATAGCGACATGTACGATTGGGGAGCATTGATAGGATATTAATTTATTAAGATTGAATAGGTTTCAAACTGATGAAAAAATAATAATAGATTTTTGTTTTTGTAAATCACTTCCTACCTCCAGGATAAGTGGAAGAGCAGATATGTATATATATGTTTACTGATGTTGATTAAAAGTGCAGGTGAACAAATATTGATCAAGTGCTAAAATGAACACTAAATTTAAAATCATTGCGACTGGTTTGATACAGTATGTTAGAGAGATGTCAGATTGAATCGTGATGTTATTAGGTAACGGTTATTCAGACACTATTGATAGTGTGCTGTTTTATCTTCACACACAAGTCGACTTCTTGGTAAACACTTCGAACTGATTAGCCTTGTTCAAAGACATCTATATATACATACGAAACGTCATTGACCATTGACCTCGAATCCATTCCACCCCTACCACCATATTAGGATGAATGACGTAAATACTGAGAGAATACGTCACCTTACACACCGTCGTTGGGTATGTTCTGATTGGCTCGTCTGCGGCTTGTAAATGAAATATATCATGGCTAATTCGAAGTGTGAACGTAGAAGTGGACGTGTGCATGAACAGGTGTGTTATTTGATCTGTCATTCTTTAAAAATGTAGAATTTCAGAGCAGAAATTGAGATCTATATTTTGTCTAGATCGACAATTTATACAAAGGAAGGATCATAAGCAAGATAATTGTACCCACCTGACCAGCCCTCTCCCATTCTGGGTATGAATAACGGGCTTTCTATTATTGCTATGCTATGGTCACGAGGCATGCCGCCAGTTATCGGTACATCTCTTATTTTGCTCGGACTCTGATGTTAAGGGAAATAAATTAATCAGATGTATTCGCGTAAGAAAAAGGACAGTTCCAAGATGAAACTCTCTAAATAATGCAAAAGTCGCGAAACGACATCTTTGCTCATTCGACGTTCAACTGAGTTTAGGCAACGAACCATTTCTTGGCATTAAGTATTATTTTATTCGTGGAGTTTTACAGGCAAGCTTAGGCCTTCTGTTTGCAAATGCCTATTTAACTCCGAAACAACATCTTCAAAGCCGTTTGGATTTTCAATATATTGAACGTCACAATGATACTTATTTTTCGATTTTTGTTGTATAGCCAATGTTTACTCTCTAAAAAAACTTGAGTGAACTTTTCCACTCCAGTTTGAGTGAAATGTACCTGTTCACCTAAACTTTTCACTCAACTTGAGTTACTTTTCACTCAACTTGAGTCAAAACCACTCAAGTTCACTCAACTTGAGTGAGATAAATTTCCACTCTTATGCTTGAGTGAATGTCACTCAAGTTGAGTGCATTTAACTCAAGTTGAGTGAAAAGTAACTCAAGTTGAGTGAAAATCTCACTCAAGTGTTGAGTGAGATCAATTTCCACTCTTATTGGAGTGAAATTTCACTCAACTTTTTTTTAGAGAAAGCTTTCCCTGGACCCTGAACTTGACCTGAAGTCACTTGGGCAATGGCGTCGTCTCGTGCCTTTTATGGCTAGAGAAAGTTCATGGCTAGTTTTATCTCGGAACTGGAGAACGCTGGTTGAACAAACGACGGTGCTAGTTCTACAGTCTAGTTAATCTCACAGAGAAACGCAAATATGAGTATTACATCGTTCCAAGAAAGAGAGGTTACCGCAGAACTATTGTAGGGCATCCCTGTCACCTCGGTGACAATATGAAGTGAAGAGCGTACACAAGTGTATTACCAGATCTATTTGTCTGTCACATCGTTGTGGTTTACACACGAACAATCTGGTGTCTCAATGATGTCATGAGATTATTTTTGCATTGACATATTCCTTGCCAAAATTGAAATGAGAAGTGTCATTAGATATTGTTGAATTTAAATGTGCAATCACCCTTTTCTTTGCAATATTTTGTAATCATTGCGATTCCATTTCATATTATTTTCTCATCTTCAAATCAGCCTAGGAGATGACAGTAAATACAATAATCTGCACAATCAACTGTCTGATTGGTTTGATGACTTGGCATGTTCGTAGACCGTAAAGGCCATAGACAAACCAATAACATGCACAATTATGGGCTTGCAAAGAGATTTCTTCTTTATTATTGTATCAGCTTGAAATAATATGGAGAGAGAGAGAGAGACAGAGAGACAGAGAGGGAGGTATGGAAGAGAGCGGCAAGGGGAAGGGGATCTTGAAAGTGTATACAGACCAGCCGCCTGGTTGTGTAAAACAGTTTTTTTCTCATCTCCAATATCATCACACCATGGATCTGATATATTGATATAACTTCCATAACTTCACATAAACATATCAGATAATCACAGTTTGGTTTGCCAAGAATTAACCGAAACCCAAACTGTGACTACACATCAATTATCATTCTATTTTCCGAATCATGACTTATATGTTTTTTCTTTTCTTTTGGCTGAAACGATCATCATATTTCGACCATAGTATTAGTTGGCTTGTTTTCTCGTTTCGGTTTGTTGTATTGATTTTGTTATTGCTTTTGTTAATAAAGAGCTATAAAACTTATGGATATAGCTCTTTAGTTTGTTATTGAGCTATAGAACTTATGGATATAGCTCTTTAGTTTGTTGTTGATTGTTTATCACTTGTATTATTGTTTATACTTTTGTACAAAGAATAAATACACATATTTTCAATACATTCCGTTTTGTAATCGTTTCATTAGGCACCCCTAGGGAAGCCTTATGGGTGTGTCAGTTTCTTCTTCTTCCCACTTTTCTTTTTCGTCGGGTAACTTTTGAATGCCTTTGTCGATCAACTTCAAGGTGGTGCATATTGCTCCTGTCTAGGGGAAGATACCTACTGTTTTTCAGCTCTGTCCTAAAATGGGAACTGGGTTTTTATGTACAATTTCCCTTATATGCAAATTTTCCTTTTGATCAATCTTTTCGGTCGAATGACTTAACAACGCCTTTCGTCAATCAACTTCAAATTTGTTGTTCATATTGCTCCTATCTGGGGAAAGACGCCTATTGTTTTTCAGTTCTGTCCGGAACTGTATTTTTTCTATCATTTCTCTTATATGCAAATTTTTCATTTGGACCAATGGTAAAGTGACTATCTCTGTTTGGGTATCAATTTCCATATTCTCATTTGCATAGATAGCACATCAGTGATTGGTTCCCAGCCCTGGCTTAGAAAGGTCACTGTTCCGGGTCAAAATAGTGGCTGGCCAATGGCTCAATGTATGACCTCTACAGCCATTTTCAGTGCTTGGTTTACATGTGCCGGGGTACAGTAGGGTGATTTTAGGACCTGGAACATGTACATGTATATTCATTACTCTCACAAATGAATTTCACAGAGACAGTGGTCTTGCAGATTTTTAAACCACTGACATAGATACATTATTTCAAGAATCTCCATCTCCAGGAGCTACAGGTAATAAGATCGTGAGATTGTTTTTTGTGCCGATCCACCTATAGGTGGCGCCACCTCGTGGTAGAGTTAAAATTTCATTTCCTAAAAATAACTCCTGAAAAACCAGATTTTTTTCTCGAATTTGATAAGTGGTCCCTTGCCTCAAGATCTTGCTCTGGATTGTTTTTCGTGCCGATTCGCCACTAGATGGAGCCACCTGGGGGTCAAGTTAAAATTGCATTTTCAGGCAATAACGTTTGAAAAGCTAAGGATTCAGTAGTATATAAAGGCTATTTAAACTCACATTGACCTCATTAATTGTTCCCCCGGGTAAAATTTGAGGTGGAGCTTGATCACGTGACGATCATGTGATCGTTGGGGAGGAAAAACTACATTCAACACAGAAGAGTTCCAATCTAGGGGGAGGTAAGTCCGGATCACTATAGTTCCGGCAAAGGGCCCCTGTGCATGTATTCTTTCGCCATGATGCGGTAATTCGGTCGCGGAAGAAAGCTTCCGCGGAGAAAAAGTAGTCCCCAGACTTCAAATACGCTGCATGGCCCGATTGGGTCGAGTGAGGTATCAAAGTGAAGCATTCGTGAAGGGGCATCCAGTCATGGGTGGGTGTATGTAAAATTAGGATTTTTTCCCGAAACTATAAAAAGCGGAACACGGACTTTACCCCTAAAATAGGGGAAACACCTATCAACCCTAGCCAAAAGGGTTAATATCGGTACCCGGGCTTATCGGGGCCTGCCTATCAAGTCAATGGGGTGGGTGCATGTAAAATTAGATTTTTTTTCCGAAAATATAAAAAGCGGAACACGGACTTTACCCCTAAAATAAGGGAAAACCCGTATCACCTCTAGCCAAAAGGGCTAATATCGGTCCCCGGGCTCATCGGGGTCTGCCTATCCAGTCAATGGGGTGGGTGGATGTAAAATTAGGACTTTTTTCCGAAAATATAAATAGCGGAACTCGGACTCGTACAATATACAATATAAGGGAATAATCACCGAGGTCTGTATATAGGCTCATACTGGCTATATGGGGAGAGGGGTGGTCAATTTTTTGTGTGGGCTTTACTATGGGTTGTGGGGTCTCGTTTTTCTCGTCTCGCCGAGAAAAACACAATGGGAGGGGTCCCGGAGCGAATCGGTGAAATTTCTGGGAAAAGTCACCGAGGTCTGTATATAGGCTCATACTGGCTATATGGGGGGAGGGGTGGTCAATTTTTTTTTGTGGGCTTTACTATGGCTTGTGGGGTCTCGTTTTTCTCGTCTCGCCAAGAAAATGAGAATGGGAAGGGTCCCGGAGCGAATCGGTGAAATTTTTGGGAAAAGTCACCGAGGTCTGTATATAGGCTCATACTGGCTATATGGGGGGAGGGGTGGTCATTTTTTATACGCCCGCCCAAAAGGCGGTCGTATTATGTGATGGCGGTTTCCGTCCGTCTGTCCGTCTGTCCGTCTGTCCGGTTCTCGTGTCCGGTCTATATCTGGGACAGTTTCCTATCCGCAGCTCCAATTTTTGGTGAGTGGATACCCTACGGGGAGACGATGTGTCGCGTACCAAAATGAAGGTCGAGGTCACAGGTCAAAGGTCACTGGCCTAAAAAACAGGAAATCACTGAAGTGTTCGTGTCCAGTCTATATCTGTGAACGTTTTCTGTCCACAGTTGCAATTTTTTGTGAGTGTATACGCCAGGTGGAGACGATGTGTCGCGTACCAAAATTGAGGTCGAGGTCAGAGGTCAAAGGTCACTGTTGCCAATAATCAGGAAATCATTGATCGTTGACAGTTTTCTATCTACAGTTCTAATTTTTGGTGAGTGGATGCCCTAGCGGGGAACGATGTGTTGCATATTAAATGTAGGTCAAGGTCAGAGGTCAAAGGTCAGTGTGATCGAAAAATCAGGAAATCGTTTAAAATTTCAATTTTTTTGTGAATGGATTCAATAGGCGGAAATGAAGTGATGCATACCAAAAATTAGGTCAAGGTCAAAGGTCACCGACCCCAAAATTAGGAAATTATTAAAAATAACATTTTTTGTGTCAGTAGATACATTAGGGAGACACAATGTGTCACATACCAAAATGTAGGTCAAGGTCAAAGGTCAAGGTCACTGTGCCCCCGAAATCGTGAAATTGTTAAAAATTATGACTTTTTGTGTTCGTTGAGAAATTGAGGGGAGACGGTTTGTCATGTACCAAAATTTAGGCCAAGGTCAAAAGTCAAGGTCACTTGTGACCCCAAAATCAGGAAATCATTAAAAATCATGATTTTTTGTATGCATTGATAGATTGAGGGAAGACGATGTGTTGTGTACCAAAATTGAGGTTCAAGGTCAAAGGTCAAGGTCACTGTGATCCCAAAATCAAGAAATCATTAAAAATCATGTTTTTTTGTGTGCATTGATAGATTGAGGGAAGACGATGTGTTGTGTACCAAAATTGAGGTCAAGGTCCATTTGCAGGAAAACTACTATTTTCTTGTGTTTGACTATTGTCTATTTCAGTGTGGGATATGTGAGCTCTAAGCTCTTGCTTCAAGGTCCACTAGTTACCAAGAGTTGAGCTCATTTTAGTTTATCATTCAATATAAGATGTGATATATGTTACATTCTTATAAGCAAAAAATTGTAGACCTTTCTCTGGATTGCTAGATCAATTGGAATCAAGGCTATTAAACAACCTTGAAATTTGAACCAATGTAACTCCAGATATACGGGCGTATATTGAAGCCCCTTGGGCTCTTGTTTTTTGTGGGTGTTACTATGGGTTGTGGGGTCTCGTTTTTCTCGTCTCGCCGAGAAAAACAATGGGAGGGGTCCCGGAGCGAATCGGTGAAATTTTGGGGAAAAGTACCGGGTAGGCCTGTATATAGGCCTATAGGCTGGCTATATGGGGGTATAGGTTCAACCTGGGAAATTCACACACGTTCATTGTGATATGGGTTGCTTGGATTTGTTTTTCACGTCTCGTCATTTAGAACACGATGGGAAGGGTCTCGGAGCGCAACGGTGAAATTTTTGGAAAAGTACCATATAGCCCATATAGTTCCATACTGGCTATATGGGGATATAGGTCCAACCTGGGAAATTCACACACGTTCATTGTGATATGGGTTGTGGGGTCTTGTTTTTCACGTCTCGTCATTTAGAACACGATGGGAAGGGTTTCGAAGCGAAACGGTGAAATTTTTGGAAAAAGTTCACCGAGGCCTGGGTATATCCATATAGTCTCATACTGTCTATGGGTGTATAGGTCCATACTGGGTGGACGTTTTGGGGTCTAGGTGAGCCCCTAATGGTCCTATGGTGTCGTATGAGGTCTTATTTTGAAGCTCTCGTGGAGTTTGTAATGTATCGACTCATGGTTCGTCCGTGTGCAAGAGTCTGCGCATGCGCAGTCTGGCCGTAGTATAGAAAGCAGGCATATTGGGGGGTATGTGGGGGTGTGTTTGGGGTAGAGATGGACCGCTATGGGTCCAAATGGGTCGTGGGAGGTGTCAAAGTGAAGCTTGTGTGGGGTAGAGTCAGACTGGCGTGTTTTTTAGTTCAAGTCGCGTCAACCTGCGCATGCGCAGTTGGGTGTAGTAAGTAAAGTGGCCATTTTGGGGCTGCGTGGAGGTGTGTTTGGGGTGGAGAGGGACCATCCTTGGTCCGATTGTGTCGTGGGAGGTGTTATCGTGTAGCTCTCGGGGTGTACAGCCCCATTTGAGGGATGTTCCCGTTATCTGTGACATCATCGGTGACGTCATCAGTATGAGTAGTAGCAAAAGTGGGAATTTTGGGAAAGTGCAGGAAGGTATTTGGGGTAGAGAGGGACCATCCTTGGTCCGATTGTGTGTCATCTTGTAGCTTTCATGGTGTACATCCCCATTTGAGGGATGTTCGCGTCATCTGTGACGTCATTGGTGACGTCATCAGTACGAGTAGGAGCGAAAGTGAGCATTTTGGGGCAGTGAAGGAAGGATTAGTAGTATAAAAGCGCATTTCGAACCCTATTGACCTTGCGGCGCAATGAGTGTATGCGTGTGTGTGTGTGTGTGAGTGAGTGAGTGAGTGAGTGAGTGAGTGAGTGAGTGTGAGTGAGTAAGTGAGTGAATGAGTGAGTGAGGCGTCCCCAATACCCGTCTTCACGCATGGACGCACTAACGACGTTGAGTGAGTGAGTGAGTGAGTGAGTGAGTGAGTGAGCGAGTGAGTGAGTGAGTGAGTGAGTGAGTGAGTGAGTGAGTGAGTGAGTGAGTGAGCGAGCGAGCGAGTGAGTGGGATCCGACTGGACTAATGTATCGTCCGTTTTCATCATGTTGCGCATGCGCAGTCTGGCCGTAGTATAGAAACCAGGCATTTTGTGGATTCGTGGAGGTTTGTTAAGTGATGGACCATCCCTGGTCAAATGGACCGTGTGGGGTATCAGTGTGAAGCTCTCGAATGGCTGTCATCCGTCAACACCCGTCGTTACGTTTTAACGCCTGTCTCAACGACTTAACGCCCTATCTTTACGCCTTAACACTCTAACATAACGCCTTGACGCCATGATATAGACCGGAGAGAGAACAACAACAACAACAAGGATGACACATGAGAGAACAACAACAACAACAGCAAGAAGTTTTTTTCATATAGTTTATTATCCCCAATGTTACATCATACCTACGCTGGGGGAGCCGCGTTAGGTATGTTTACAACTCAAGGAGATTCTTGTCCAATCAGAGGCCGCCATTTGCATCTGTCATATTCGTTCCTGGCCGTTAGATGTATTCTCGGCTGCTCTTGTCCAATCAGAAGTCTACATTTCAGAAAGTTCCATGTTCGCTCTGAGCCGTTTGTTCCAATCATCGTCGGGCAGGACAGGATACCGCTGAGGCAGCATATCCTCAGGTAGTTGTTTGCGCATTCTGAGTATCTATCAGTGCATGGGTGAATACATTCATCCGACGGGAATATTCCGTAATTTGGTCACGAAAAACGTGACATTGGTGACCCTCTCTACGGCCCACTTGGTGTTCGGGCGCTGTTGATAGGCCCATTCCAAGACATCCAATTGGTCCACTTGGTCCAGCACGGGCTGTAGCGACGTCCGGTTAATGATGGTAAACGGTTGGTCAAATACCCGGATGTTACTGCTCGGGTAAAAGTATCGGACTTGATCTGTCTCCTTATGCTGCAGTACATAACCAAACGCCAGATTTAATTTGAAGGACGTAGCTTGGTCATTGAAGATGGCTTCCACGTAGTTGCGTAGACGGGCGAGGCCAGTCAGTCGGAAATTGTAGATATCTTGAATAGGGCGATGACGGTGGAAGCAGTGCCTGATCATGGACCAATGGCGCCGATAGATGTCACTCACTGGATGGTCTTTGTGCAACAGATCGCTAGGAACATCCACTGCATCTTCCAGAAAATGTTCGATGTCGTCAGGCGTATGACTCGAAACCGTAACACTGGGGTCCGGCTGGATATCCAGGCCCTCCTGGACCGTGGGTATAGGCGGGCTCTTCGTCATCGCATCACCAGTGGCGTTCGTCTCCCCGGGTTCATCTTCACTTGGTCTGACCTTCCGCGGCTCCTCTTTAGTGGAAAGTTGTCGCCCAAACCGTAGAGACGGGGCATGAATCAAACGTTGGTGCTGTCTTAACCGACTGGGTCGTTTGAAGAGTCGACCACAATCGTTACATTGTACCGTCACACCCTCGTGGAGTGCCCTCTCATGGCGCAGTAAATTATCCTCCCGATTGAATGGCCGTGCGCAGATTATACAAGTATACCATACATCGTTGTGGGTGGTAGCCTCATGACGTCGTAAACTGTCTATACGAGTAAACTGCTTCTGGCAAGTTGTGCAAGTGGACATCTTGGTGGTTGACAGAGTGTCTGATGAAACGGTCAGTCCGTTTCCCTTTTATAGCAAGCTAGCTGTTGATCTATTTTTAGCACACTCAGTTCAACTACCCCAAGTCGAGGACCGAGATGTACTGGTGCACGACTGAGCCGCATTGCGCGCGCGCGCGTGCGTGTGTGTGTATGTGTGGGCAGTGGTTTTACATCCGGGACCTTGTCAACATCCGGGTTTCCCAGTGGGTTCTTCCATCCGGGCACTGTGGTTTTACATCCGGGTCTTCATCTTACATCCGGGTTTTTCCATGTTTACTGTCACGTGACCGGAACCGGAAGTTGTCACAAGACGGGTGGGACCCACTTGCGTCTGTGTATGTGTGTGTGTGTGCTTGCTTATGAGTGTACGCGTGCATGTGCGTGTGCGTGTTTATGCGTCTGTGAGTATGTGTGTCTGTGCTTGCGTGTACGCGTGTGTGTGTGTGTGCGAGTGTGTGTGTGTGTATGTGTGTATGAGTGCGTGTGTGTGTGTTTGCATGTGTGTATGCGTCTGTCTGTGTGTGTGTGCGAGTGTGTGTGTGTGTGTGTGTATGCATGTGTGTATACGTCTGTGTGTATGTGTGTGTGTGTGTGTGTGTGTCGCCGTGTGCCATGATACAGACAGATGAGAGGAAGAAAGATCTACACGTTCATAAGTGTTCCTATAGTCCGGAAGTAACCTTTGACCCCTGCGCTGCTTGGAAGTGACGTCATCGTACGCAGGCGCACACACACACACACATACCTGATGCACCCTGTACCCTATGACGTTCATGGACCAATACAAAACCCTCTACCCCAGCAGCACCACCACCACCACGCGTCGTGACCGGAACTGACCTTTGACCCTGCGCGCAATTTTTATCCGGTATTGTTAGCGCGCGCAGGGTCAAAGGTCAGTTCCGGTCACGTCGCGTGGTGGTGGTGGTGCTGCTAGGGTAGAGGGTTTTGTATTGGTCCATGAACGTCATAGGGTACAGGGTGCATCAGGTATGTGTGTGTGTGTGTGCGCCTGCGTACGATGACGTCATTTCCGAGCAGCGCAGGGGTCAAAGGTTACTTCCGGACTATAGGAACACTTATGAACGTGTAGATCTTTCTTCCTCTCATCTGTCTGTATCATGGCACACAGCGACACACACACACACACACACCTACACACAGACGTATACACACATGCATACACACACACGCACACACACACACATACACCCATACACACACACACACACATACACACACACCCATACACACACGCACACACGCATACACAGGTGCATATACACACGCACGCATACACACACGCATACACACACGCGTACACACACTCGCAAGCGCACAGACACACATACACAAAGAGACATACACATACATGCATACACACGCATACACACCCACACACACGCATACACATATACACACAGACGCATACACACATACTCATACACACACACACACACGCATACACACACACGCGTGAACACACTCGCAAGCACACACACACACGCACACACATACACACACACACATGCATACACACACACCTATACACACACGCACACACACACACACACGCACACACACTCGCACACACACACAGTACAGACGCATACACACATGCAAACACACACACACGCACTCACACACACACCCACACACACACACACACACTCGCACACACGCGCGCACACGCACAAACACACACCCACACGCGTACGCTCATACGAAAGCACACACACACACATACACAGACGCAAGTGGGTCCCACCCGTCTTGTGACAACTTCCGGTTCCGGTCACGTGACAGTAAACATGGAAAAACCCGGATGTAAGATGAAGACCCGGATGTAAAACCACAGTGCCCGGATGGAAGAACCCACTGGGAAACCCGGATGTTGACAAGGTCCCGGATGTAAAACCACTGCCCACACATACACACACACGCGCGCGCGCGCGCGCAATGCGGCTCAGTCGTGCACCAGTACATCTCGGTCCTCGACTTGGGGTAGTTGAACTGAGTGTGCTAAAAATAGATCAACAGCTAGCTTGCTATAAAAGGGAAACGGACTGACCGTTTCATCAGACACTCTGTCAACCACCAAGATGTCCACTTGCACAACTTGCCAGAAGCAGTTTACTCGTATAGAAAGTTTACGACGTCATGAGGCTACCACCCACAACGATGTATGGTATACTTGTATAATCTGCGCACGGCCATTCAATCGGGAGGATAATTTACTGCGCCATGAGAGGGCACTCCACGAGGGTGCGACGGTACAATGTAACGATTGTGGTCGACTCTTTAAACGACCCAGTCGGTTAAGACAGCACCAACGTTTGATTCATGCCTCGTCTCTACGGTTTGGGCGACAACTTTCCACTAAAGAGGAGCCGCGGAAGGTCAGACCCAGTGAAGATGAACCCGGGGAGACGAACGCCACTGGTGATGCGATGACGAAGAGCCCGCCTATACCCACGGTCCAGGAGGGCCTGGATATCCAGCCGGACCCCAGTGTTACGGTTTCGAGTCATACGCCTGACGACATCGAACATTTTCTGGAAGATGCAGTGGATGTTCCTAGCGATCTGTTGCACAAAGACCATCCAGTGAGTGACATCTATCGGCGCCATTGGTCCATGATCAGGCACTGTTTCCACCGTCATCGCCCTATTCAAGATATCTACAATTTCCGACTGACTGGCCTCGCCCGTCTACGCAACTACGTGGAAGCCATCTTCAATGGCCAAGCTACGTCCTTCAAATTAAATCTGGCGTTTGGTTATGTACTGCAGCATAAGGAGACAGATCAAGTCCGATACTTTTACCCGAGCAGTAACATCCGGGTATTTGACCAACCGTTTACCATCATTAACCGGACGTCGCTACAGCCCGTGCTGGACCAAGTGGACCAATTGGATTACAAGCGTCTAGTCCGTCATTCATAAGCCAGCCGTCGTCCATTAGAGAATATCCGCGTCCATAATCCAAAGACCTATTCCATTTTCCATATAACAGTATTACCACCAAATTCAAAAAGACAATCATAGTATACATAAACATAGGCTTGTTTCCTGCAAGAGAGAAGCGGTCAACAGTTTTCAATGATGCCGGCAAGATATCATGATGTTCCAAAAATATAAAATCCGTATCGCTGATCAGTATTCTTAATCCATAATATTCGTTGTGAAGTCGTCATCTAAAGAATGATGTATCTCAGTCACGCTTTGATTGTGACTGTTCATATGAGTACCATGAGGATCTTGAAGTACATGGGTTCATACGGCCCCTAGCCCCGGGTTAAGCGGAATTAGACACAAGTTACGAAACGTAGCGCCATAGATCTTGCACGCTACGTTCGTATTTTGCTATCAGCATGCGATATGTATCGCCAAATTTGAGAAACTTTGAGTGTAGGCGCTTGGTGGAATAGCCCTGTTTTTTAAGTTTCTGCACCAGTGTTTTGTGACGTTGATTAAAATCGTCACATTTAACACAGGATCTAGCAAATGCTACTAAGCGAGATATGTATACGCCATATGCAGGTCCCACTGGAATATTACTGTCCAGAAAGGGATAGTTTACGATGTCGAAATTGTAATCATCTCTTTTGTCATAAAGTCGACGAGAGAGAATGCCCGCTTCATTTTTATAGAGATATAGATCTAAATATGATGTGCCTGTAGGGCTATCTGTAGTTTCCTTCAAATCCAGTGCCTGTCATCCGTCAACACCCGTCGTTACGCCTTAACGCCTGTCTCAACGACTTCACGCCCTATCTTTACGCCTTAACACTCGGGCCTATCAACAGCGCCCGAACACCAAGTGGGTCGTAGAGAGGGTCACCAATGTCACGTTTTTCGTGGCCAAATTACGGAATATTCCCGTCGGATGAATGTATTCACCCATGCACTGATAGATACTCAGAATGCGCAAACAACTATCTGAGGATATGCTGCCTCAGCGGTATCCTGTCCTGCCCGACGATGATTGGAACAAACGGCTCAGAGCGAACATGGAACTTTCTGAAATGTTGACTTCTGATTGGACAAGAGCAGCCGAGAATACATCTAACGGCCAGGAACGAATATGACAGATGCAAATGGCGGCCTCTGATTGGACAAGAATCTCCTTGAGTTGTAAACATACCTAACGCGGCTCCCCCAGCGTAGGTATGATGTAACATTGGGGATAATAAACTATATGCAAAAAACTTCTTGTTGTTGTTGTTGTTGTTCTCTCATGTGTCATCCTTGTTGTTGTTGTTGTTCTCTCTCCGGTCTATATCATGGCGTCAAGGCGTTATGTTAGAGTGTTAAGACGTAAAGATAGGGCGTTAAGTCGTTGAGACAGGCGTTAAGGCGTAACGACGGGTGTTGCCGGATGACAGCCATTCGAGAGCTTCACACTGATACCCCACACGGTCCATTTGACCAGGGATGGTCCATCACTTAACAAACCTCCACGAATCCACAAAATGCCTGGTTTCTATACTACGGCCAGACTGCGCATGCGCAACATGATGAAAACGGACGATACATTAGTCCAGTCGGATCCCACTCACTCGCTCGCTCGCTCACTCACTCACTCACTCACTCACTCGCTCGCTCGCTCGCTCACTCACTCGCTCGCTCGCTCGCTCACTCACTCACTCACTCAACGTCGTTAGTGCGTCCATGCGTGAAGACGGGTATTGAGGACGCCTCACTCACTCATTCACTCACTTAATCACTCACACTCACTCACTCACTCACTCACTCACACACACGCGCATACACTCATTGCGCCGCAAGGTCAATAGGGTTCGAAATGCGCTTTTATACTACTAATCCTTCCTTCACTGTCCCAAAATGCTCACTTTCGCTCCTACTCGTACTGATGACGTCACCAATGACGTCACAGATGACGCGAACATCCCTCAAATGGGGATGTACACCATGAAAGCTACAAGATGACACCTCCCAGTACACAATCGGACCAAGGATGGTCCCTCTCTACCCCAAATACCTTCCTGCACTTTCCTAAAATTTCCACTTTCGCTACTACTCATACTGATGACGTCACCGATGACGTCACAGATAACGGGAACATCCCTCAAATGGGGCTGTACACCCCGAGAGCTACACGATAACACCTCCCACGACACAATCGGACCAAGGATGGTCCCTCTCTACCCCAAACACACCTCCACGCAGCCCCAAAATGGCCACTTTACTTACTACACCCAACTGCGCATGCGCAGGTTGACGCGACTTGAACTGAAAAACACGCCAGTCTGACTCTACCCCACACAAGCTTCACTTTGACACCTCCCACGACCCATTTGGACCCATAGCGGTCCATCTCTACCCCAAACACACACGCACATACCCCCAACATGCCTGCTTTCTATACTACGGCCAGACTGCGCATGCGCAGACTCTTGCACACGGACGAACCATGAGTCGATACATTACAAACTAGACCTCATACGACACCATAGGACCATTAGGGGCTCACTTAGACCCCAAAACGTCCACCCAGTATGGACCTATACACCCATAGACAGTATGAGACTATATGGATATACCCAGGCCTCGGTGAATTTTTTCCAAAAATTTCACCGTTTCGCTTCTAAATGACGAGACGTGAAAAACAAGACCCCACAACCCATATCACAATGAACGTGTGTGAATTTCCCAGGTTGGACCTATATCCCCATATAGCCAGTATGGAACTATATGGGCTATATGGTACTTTTCCAAAAATTTCACCGTTGCGCTCCGAGACCCTTCCCATCGTGTTCTAAATGACGAGACGTGAAAACAAATCCAAGCAACCCATATCACAATGAACGTGTGTGAATTTCCCAGGTTGAACCTATACCCCCATATAGCCAGCCTATAGGCCTATATACAGGCCTACCCGGTACTTTCCCCAAAAATTTCACCGATTCGCTCCGGGACCCTTCCCATTGTGTTTCTCGGCGAGACGAGAAAACGAGACCCCACAACCCACTTGCTTAGCACCACAAAAAAAATGACCACCCCTCCCCCCATATATAGCCCAAGTATGAGCCTATATACAGACCTCGGTGACTTTTCCTCAAAATTTCACCGATTCGCTCCGGGACCCCTCCCATTGTCATTTTCTTGGCGAGACGAGAAAAACGAGACCCCACAAGCCATAGTAAAGCCCACAAAAAAAAATTGACCACCCCTCCCCCCATATAGCCAGTATGAGCCTATATACAGACCTCGGTGACTTTTCCCAGAAATTTCACCGATTCGCTCCGGGACCCCTCCCATTGTGTTTTTCTCGGCGAGACGCGAAAAACGAGATCCCACAACCCATAGTAAAGCCCACAAAAAAATTGACCACCCCTCCCCCCATATAGCCAGTATGAACCTTTATACAGACCTCGGTGATTATTCCCTTATATTGTATATTGTACGAGTCCGAGTTCCGCTATTTATATTTTCGGAAAAAAATCCTAATTTTACATCCACCCACCCCATTGACTGGATAGGCAGACCCCGATGAGCCCAGGGACCGATATTAGCCCTTTTGGCTAGAGGTGATACGGGTTTTCCCCTATTTTAGGGGTAAAGTCCGTGTTCCGCTTTTTATATTTTCGGAATTTTTTTTCTAATTTTACATGCACCCACCCCATTGACTTGATAGGCAGGCCCCGATAAGGCCGGGTACCGATATTAACCCTTTTGGCTAGGGTTGATAGGTGTTTTCCCCTATTTTATGGGTAAAGTCCGTGTTCCGCTTTTTATAGTTTCGGGAAAAAATCCTAATTTTACATACACCCACCCATGACTGGATGCCCCTTCACGAATGCTTCACTTTGATACCTCACTCGACCCAATCGGGCCATGCAGCGTATTTGAAGTCTGGGGACTACTTTTTCTCCGCGGAAGCTTTCTTCCGCGACCGAATTACCGCCAGACCGCATCACCGCGAAAGAATACATGCACAGGGGCCCTTTGCCGGAACTATAGTGATCCGGAGTTACCTCCCCCTAGATTGGAACTCTTCTGTGTTGAAGGTAGTTTTTCCTCCTCAACGATCACATGATCGTCACGTGATCAAGCTCCACCTCAAATTTTACCCGGGGGAACAATTAACGAGGTCAATGTGAGTTTAAATAGCCTTTATATACTACTGGATTCTTTCCAACTTTGGTGTGTGGGTACCATGCCATGGCTTGAGATTGAGATTTGGCTAGGGGCCGTATGAACCTATGTATTTCAAGATCTTCATAGTGTTCATATGAAGAGTCACAATGCAGCGTGACTGAGATATATCATACTGTAGATAACGACTCTACAACGAAAAATCATATGGATAAAGAACGACGATCAGCAATACGGATTTTATATTTTTAGAACATCATGATGTCTTACTGGCACCAATGAAAAGTGTTGACCGCTTCTCAAAGTTTTATGTACCGGTATACTATGATTTATTCTTTTAATTTGATGCTAATGCTGTTATATGAATTATATTTGGATTTGGATTGGATTTTTATTTGGATTATGGACGCGCAAATTCTGTAATTTGTCTGCTGCCATAGTCTGCGATCTTTGGCTTGTATGTAGCTGGAGGATCCCTTACTATACATGAGCATGTAGCTCCCCCCCTTCGCCCAGAAATGAAAAGTATGAACGAAGTTATACAGATACCAGTCTGAATTGAGCACACTGGGTATTCCCACAATAATCACCAGAGCCAGTAAAAGTTTAGAAACATGTAATTTTAAATAATATGGTTATTTCATACAACAGAAATGGCCACCCCCCGCCTCCCCTCTTTCCAATTATATTACCTCAATATATCCAGACAGTAATACATTTCCCTTTTTTACCTTGAATGATATATAGCGCGTCGCTTGAGTTTGGTAATCTGGTGGGTTTAATGGGAGGTTGATGACGATACTGACGAGAGCGGGCCTGCAGCGGTGCCTGTCAGAGTTGACTAGGTCTCGGTGCGTCCGGTCGTTTGGGCAGTTTGACAATCTTTTGTGGACTGTCAGCATAGGCGTAGGAATCGGTGGTGTGTGTGTGGGGGAGGGGAGGGGAGGGGGTGGCGGAGGGAGGGCAGATCTACAGCGATATTGTTGGGGAGAGGGGGCGGGGACTTCGGTATTTCCGCTTCTGAGAAATTAAAGAATTTCCGCGTCCATAATCCAAAGACCTAATTCATATAATAGCATTAGCACCCAGGTTTTGAGATCTCCAGCCCGGTTGACTGTGAACGTTGATTGCTGCTGTAATAAATGATTGATTGATTGTAGTTTCCACGCTGTGAACCATGGAAATTATGTAAATACTATTAGTAACACTAGTGCAAGCACCATTATTCTTGCCATCGCCAGTGTAATGATTGTGTACGCCGTTTATTCATCGATAATTTACTGTTAACAAATTTGTCTCAAGACGCGTTGATAAGTATAAAAGTTGCCAAACAAGTATCCGAAAGAAATCTCTTTGAAAATGCTGCAGACCACGGGAAATGGACTCTAGAATTCACATTTTTTTCGGGAAGGGGGGGGGGGGGGCAGCGTGTGAAACACGTGGGTTGCAAGCAAGACGAGCTCTCCCTATCGTCGGAGCGGGGGGGGGGCTTACTCAACTCCCATGCCATGCGCAGTGTGGAGTACTGGCAAGTGGGAGGCCCGTTGGCCGAGTGGTTTAGATCGCCGACGTACAGTGTTGGCGATTAGGTGCCTGACTTTGGGGTCGCTGGTTCGAATCCCGCACGGGACTCGACCAATTTTTCAGCACTAGAATTCTGCTATTCTAAGATAGTGTTATCCCAAAATAACGAAAATACTGTTACTGGCAAGTAGCTGTGTGGGTGCGGCTGTGCGTTCTCCCCAGAAAAGTTTTACGATTGAAACCTCAGGATAATACTAGGCCGACAATATCTTTTTATATAGTTTACGGTAATTCATTTCAAGGCCAACCGCGTATGATTGAGAAACACAATATGGACGACGACAAAATGGCGACAAAATGAATGCAGGATCAGAGACTCGTTTTTATACATACGCTTCAGTGTACATATGGATGTGCCCCATTCCGATTCTGGCACTAATTATATATTGTCTATAGTATATACTTATATCACAAGAAACACAGTTTGGGTGTGACCCTCTGGGACCCAGTCCAAGATACACTCTGTCATTCTCCTGAGCAAGACCTTTACACTGACGTATAAATTGTGTCTCTACAATCACCTTGATTTATCGAGTTATGGAACAACATATTTTCAATTTGGATGACGATCTGCTGAATGTAGGAATTGACGCTTGCTTGTATTTGGCGTACTAAATACAGCCTCTGAATACATCTATATCAACAGGATCTGCACTGATTTTATGTGGTCTATCGTGCATGTCGACTATACACTACATATGAAAACACAATATGGGCATGGCCACCCCCCACTCCCGGGACCCGGTCCAAAATATGCCTGTTACTCTCTTGATCAATACCTTTCAAACTGTGTATATATTTTATCTCTACGTCGTGTGGTTACAAGAACACAGTCAGACAGATAGACAGACGCACGGACAGACAGATATTGCGACTTTGTTGGTAGAGATAAATGACAAGTATACTAGTTAAAATAGCCTTGGGTCCAGGCCAGTTAGCTGAGAATCAGGGCCTGATACTCCAGCGTAACAGGAGAAGTTTCGAATTCAGACGACCAGACGGGAAAAAAGAACAGATACTTTTAATTTAATGTTAAAATTCCATCCTTCGTCGAGGATTTGCTTCGTTTGTTGCTTTAATCACGCCACAGTGAATTGCAGTTCTGGCCATCTGTGACTACCAGTATATATGCCATTGAAGTAGTATAAGAATACATTACATATTGTGATCGTCGAAGGCTCTCCGCTGCAGCTCAGATCTTCTTGGAGTTACCTCCCTTCCTAAATAAACCGTAACAAGTCTGGACTTGTTCAAGTTCGAAGAAGCTGTAATCGAGTCACGTGACAGTTTAAATGGACAGTTTATTGTAGGATTCAACCAGAGCCTGCATTGACAGATTTTGATGTTCAATTGGGAAGTACATCTTGGTTAATTCATTTGATATATTTAAGTAAGATATCTCAATTCGATGTCCGTCAATTGGACTTTTACCACAGAACACACAATGGAATAGTACCGTATTGGAGATATGATGAAAACTGAGTAATTTTATTATTCACCTGGTCATCGTTTGACGGTTTAGAAATTATACAATCAAATACGAAGGACGGTTCATAATTCAAGTAAGTTCTTGTAGCTATTATTTTTGTAATTTTGACCAAATGTTTACATTCATCCAAATGTATTTTTCAGATACCCGGTAAACGACTAATATAGGGTCTATAGATACCGGTAGGCCTACTAATTTGTTCTTCATTTTATGCCCCACGGTACCGGTACAGTAATTTTTCGCGGCTCTCGACCAAGATTAGGGGTTGGGGTGTTGGAGGAGGAGTGGGGAAGAGGCATCTTAAAATGTTACTTTTAGTTTTTTTAGTAATCGTTCTACAAACGAATGTTGTGTCCATTTTAATGAAATTTCAAGAGATATTTCAATGTTCCCGACACCGCCACACACTCCTCCTTCCGTTTACTTTGTTGCGTAATTATACGTATTTATACCAAAATTAGTCATAAAGTTCTTTTTACCCCTCGGTCAAAATTGGCCTTAGGGTATCGACGGAATCATACATGTACGTCTGTCCGTACGTCCGTATCTCGATCGTTACCGTTACCATCACATTAAGCATGACGTTGTCTAGGCACACATGCATGTGGTCGTGGAAAATATCACCATATCTTGAGAATGATAAGGCCAAGGCTTAGTTAATGAACCTATCTGGTCATGGGTTCTGCTAAAATTGGCTTTGGAGTATTGTCATCATGTACATACATCCGTCTGTCTGTTTAAGAGTCTCAAACTCCAGAAGTTTGACCGTGTTGTATTTGGTGTATTATCCCTATGAAATAACAACAAAATCAATGAGATTTTCGGGTTCAGTAAAATATATGCACTTAATATACAATCTTAGAAAAACAAAATACCGTGAATATTCAAATTTGTTGCTTGTATATTTACCACATGTATATTACTGTCTAAAATCAGCCACAGAAAATGGGCTCTTCACCATGTAGCTAGGCCTAAAGACTTTCGGCAACAGAGATAAGTGTCAAAATTGCATGTTAAAGATAGGAGAATCTGCACTGAGTAATTTGATATAATATAGGAGGAAAGTAACTCCGAATATACTTAGAAAAGACATCTTGTGATTCAATATTTCAACATATATTTATGCCATCATCAGGAATATATACAATGAGACAACTCCAGTATTTAACAGGGTATGTACACAAATGAGAATCAAGTCAGCCAATCAGATGTTTGGTCAAATGGTGAGCATATAACTCATGAGTAGCTTTGGGCAATAGAGCGGCAACAAGTCACAGAGTTTAAATAGTGTTCATGTTGTTGATTCAGTCAGACAGATAAATTTCACAATATTATACAAGTATTGTTTACAGTGAAGATAACCAGGCCATTAAGGCAACACAACCCGGTACTATGAGATAACACAATAATCCAGAACTGTTATAAAACAGTTATACAATACAATAATCCAGAACTGTTATAAAACAGTTATACAATTATCTCATTTGTGTACATAACCTGTTAAATACTGGAGTTGTCTCACTGTATATTCCTGATGATGGCATAAATATATGTTGAAATATTGAATCACAAGATGTCTTTTCTGAGTATATTCGGAGTTACTTTCCTGCTAAAGATCGGAGAAAGTCTCTAATTGGAAGTGTAGGTACATAGTTATCAAAGGAGACGGTACGATAAGGCGGCATACCTGGTGCGATTGAAATCGAAAAATTAAATGTCATCAAAATACTTGTGTTTCAATGTAACGGCAAGAGAAAATATATATACCGGTACACAACATATGAAAGTTCTAGCTCGATTGCGTTCCTCTGTTAGAACAGTTGTGTACAGAATTTTCTACAAAAAATGTGTATCAGAAGTACACAATGTGTTGTGTACTTTTCCTGTACAAATTGTGTATCACAGTTACACAGTGATGGCAGTGATTGTAGATGTTCAATTTTGTTACAGTGTTGTGTACCTCTGGTACACAGTCTGCACAGTCTGTGTACATTTGGTACACAGTTGTTTTTAGAGAGTATGATTATAATTATGACATGAAACTGAAATCAGCAGCACGTGCTATTATTTCCTGAAAAAAAGAGTCTAAATCGAGTCATTTAAACACACAGTTAGACATGAAGGACCCCTTGGACCAAAATGATTATCCAGCAGTGGAGATATAATACCACCGCACATCACCAGGTTGAATGGCATTTTGGTACAAGGGGTCCTTCGTGCCTTTAAGGGAGTAGAGGACGTTCATTTCCCTGCTCTTATGGGGCTACAACATGGTCATTTGTCAAATTTTTCAAAACAAGCTGAATTTCCTAACAAAAGTACCCAGACATATCAAAATGGAATAAAAATCAACAAAAGACACAACACAACCATTTATGCGTTTTACTGGTGGTTCGATAGTGTGATGGGATGGACCAAAAAATTGGCATTTTAAATTCAACGGTTGAAGGGTGCAAAGTGCTCCATAGATTAAAAATTATTCCTCCGGAATACCCCCAAATTCACTCTTATTCAGTTTCAACTAAAACAAAACTTCTGAATGGCTAATAAATTGATCTTCAATAATATTCTCCACACCCACCCCGATTCCCCACCCCCACCCCCTCCTGGAAATAGGACTGAAAAGGCTCCGTTTATGTGTTATACCGCTAATATTTTCTAAGAAAGTATGGTGTCCCCCTGTTTTTATTACATATTTAACAAGCACTATATGTGTTTAGTATTATATAGCAAAATGGGAAAAATTTGACCTTGGGAAGTTTGATTTATTGAACATCTAAGAAGAAAAAATTCAAATTTCCCTATGTATTCAGTGTTATGGCTTTTAAGTGATATACATGCATTTGGCTGCCATATTTTTTTAACGAGTATGGTGACCCCATATTTTTTTTTCATGGATCATTTTCTCCTAACCTGGTGAAAAAATCCTGAAATTTAAAAAAAAATTCAACCTCTAGAAATGAACGTCCTCTACTCCCTTAAGTGACTCGATTTAGACCCTTTTTTCACGAAATAGCACATACTGCGGATTTCAGTTTCACGTCATAAATATAATCATAACGCAATCGTGCTAAAGAACTGTCGCCGCAAATTATATTATTTTCTTGCCGTGACATTATGAAACACAATTGTTTTTAGGACATTTCATTTTCTCGATTTCAACAGCATCACGTATAGGCCAATATGCCGCCTTTATATCGTACCATCTCCTTTTTCCGTCAGAAAGCTGAAATTTTAGCTGTTGACATTTATGACGGAAGTCCATTAGTCACTTGCTATATTCATATGAATTGCCCATACATTTACCCATACATGTCGGTTTTGTGAGATATAGCGGGTGACTTCCGTTAATTGCTAATTTATACAGAATAAGTAGCGTATACAAGTATAAAATTCGAATTATTGTTATATGCGATTCGTAATTGAATGTTGTTGAATAGTTTCTAGTTAAAATATAACTCCCATGTTGATAAGAACAAGGGAATGTATATATTTTATATACAGATAAATTAAATTTGTTCTGATAACATAAACTCGGGTCGATGCCATTGATATATTCCTCATTTATTTTACGATTAACTCGGCTTTTTTATATTTATATATACCACAAATTTTCTGTTTTTTGCAAAAGAAAAAAAAATGCGTCAAACTTGGGATCACAAAAAAAAAGATCCGTTTTTTTCTATTACTTATGCTCGTGTTTCACTGAAATGTATATACGGGAATCACAATGTCGATAAAATACTGGAATATGTTTTTTGGGAATCCTATATGTGAGTTTCCCAGAGGATTGTTTTTTATTTTAGCTTGTAGGTATATTAAGGAAAATCACTGTTTTTTGTCTATATGTTCCTCACACACACAATGTAATAAAACAAGTGTAGGATATATAAATATATATTTTTTTATTTGGAAATTTATTTTGTCTGCGTTTTGACTGAATTTTATAGCATTTTAATTCAGGCATATACAGGATACAGAGTTACGGTCCTATTACGGTCCTATTCTGCATCATATATTGGACTGATGCTATTACAGGAAAGAATATACATATTGGACATTCTGAAACAAAATGAAGATATATAATAGTTCTTCCTCGGAAGAGACTATATATAAGACTATATACGAAGAAGAATACATCCCACAAATAGGCCTATAACAAATTTCATTCCACCCAAAATTAGAATCACTCGGGTTATGTTGACCTCGGACATGATTATTTTATCAGCATGATAATCACTTCCTTCACAGTAAATTGTCATTTCCTTTTCTCTAAACTTCGTCGTGTTTAATAAACTAAAGGGTGGGGTAAGACTGGAGGTCCAGAGAAGTGGGGTAAACGTTTTCTCAGGGTATCCTATTGCCAGAGAGGTACACGCTTAAAACTAAAGTGTTGAAACTTACTCGTAAAGTGTTGAAATAACCCTTTAAGTGTGTCCACAGGGACAACACTTAAAGAGCAGTCCCTGTGGACACACTTAAAGGGTTATTTCAACACTTTACGAGTAAGTTTCAACCCTTTAGTTTTAAGCGTGTAACTTCCTGCCGTCAGTGCGTAACCGCAAAAGTATTTTCGGTCATTTTTATACCGAGGTGTATCATTGATTTAGATTCGATATTTTTAGCGATACTTTGACGAAAAAGATGTATGTGAATCTATGTTTTGAGAAATGTAGACGTTAATTCATAAAATATTTCTCCTGGTTGCCGAAACATTGCACTTTAGGAAGTGTTGTTGATTTTAGAACAACTTTAGTATGCAACGGGCGTTCATAATGTCACACTGTGGAGAAACTAGAGCTGGTATTCAGGAAACGATTTCCGGACTAATACAAGCACAATCTTAATAAATTAATATCCTATCAATGCTCCCCAATCGTACATGTCGCTATATAGGATCTTACGTATTTCAATTGAATTTGGTGTTCTGAGCGCCCATACCATGGATATTTAATAGCATTATGACATCATGGTCGCATCTGGACTCATCCATTTGCAGTCATGGAGGGGAGATAGGTTCACTATGTCCATTTACCCTAATGCTTACACCAAAGATCAGTCCATATATTTACCCCGTATTATGGCGCCACAATGTCGGGACCTCGGCAACATGAAAAGACACCCCGTCAGCGAGCCGGCTAATTCGGTTGTGCCAACCAAAAATTCTTTGTCATCAATGAAGCACTATGAAGCGTTCTCGGGATTGGTTAACACGCGAGTTAATGCAAGCCTGTTAGATCCTACAAACGACAGTATCCAAATGGGGAGCAGATAGGATTTAATTTTAATTAGATTGAATACAAGCATGGCATAATATAATTGCAATTCTGTTTCATTGTATTTATATTGGTAAATAGGTGTCACCTTTGGGACAGGGTTACCAACAGTTCACGAATATGGTTACCATAGCATAGATATTTCACAAACGTACAGTTAGATGGCCCGGCTATACCTTGTTCATTAATGGTGTAAATTGTAAATTCCATATTCAATTTCATAACCCGTGGAATCACCAAAATAAAGTCCTTGGCGACTTGTTGCTGATATAACGTAATTCTCTAAAAATAATGAGAATTTTCTTCAAATCATACTTCTATAGTTTGCATATATAAATCAGTAAATATCAGGTAGTTTGCATAGTGTTATATATCAGCAATATCAAAGAGATTAGACAAAATCATATCCAGCGGTGAGATATGAAAATTAATTCACTGATCGCCTAATGGAATATTTGGATATATGCTGGTATGAAATTTAATTTTCTATATATGGTTTTATATCTTGATCGTCTCCAGACTGATTCACAAGATTTATTTTCCACGCGGGTAAAAATAGTTTTAATGCGAATTTAAAATGCGAAAATTACTATGCACATGGACAGAAATTTCGAAAAATTATAAAGATGTTTGTGATTTTGTACATTTTTGCTAGGATTCGAAATGATTAAAATTTACACAGGACTTAACATTGATTTTCATATATTAATTTAAGTTATCCGGTGTCAGTGTATGATTTATCCAATCAGTATTCTTTCAGTAAGTTTGTGCGAGAATTTGGGATTAAGTAAGTCGTAAATCACTGTAATTCCAGATTTATGGAGCTGCACTTGAAGGCACAGAACATTGGGAAAAACTCAGTCGAAATTCATAAAACAAGAACATAAACACTCTAAACATATCTATGTAAACATATAATGAATAATATTTCATGACGAACAAATGTCATTCATTCGAAAAATAACAGAAAAGAAAATGAGAATATAAGATTAATCACAGAAATTAATTTAATACATACATGGGGTTGTATTTATTTTCCATTATTTGTATATTATATACTATTTCCACCATTGATAATCATTCTTCATCCTTCTATTCTTCACCCAAAGATTATGCAGGTTAGGGTCAACGCATGCCTTCCCATACAAGCGTTTTTAACGAATATTTAATAATTCCGGTAGTGAACTGAATCTTTTTGGTGAAAAAATATCGGTATAATGCCGCTTCTAATCCTGGGATAATTAGAAATCTATAATATGCAAAACACTTCATGAAATTTCGCTTTTAGCTAAAAAGTGACAATGCGTGAATTCTGCCAAAAACTTGCACCTATTGACCAAAATATGTATTTAAGGATTTCATCAGCAGTATAATTGTTTTGCAGAAGTTATTCACAAAATCGTGTTTTCTGCCGATCTGTGACTCTTTTAAATTAATGAAATTTTTAAAAGTACGACCCTGAAATGAAGTTTTATTATTTGACGCATCTGTAATGTTATACTGACTAATTATTGGTACCAAGTTTTCGATGGCAATGCACTAGGAAATTAGCAGAACTTGTGCGTGTAGAGTTTAAAAAAAAAAAAATATATATATGCAAAACCCTGAATGTAAACTCGTCAATGATTTTTCAGAGATGCGAATAGATGTTGATGTCATATTCCAAATATTAATTTCTCATTAAAGCTGCATTCGATCGTGATAATATCAGATATTCATATATCGAACTGTGGGGGTTGACCTGTTATGGAGACAGATATAAAAACTTACTCGGCTTTGCTAGCTGCTGCGACATTTAGCTTCTAATTTATTCACACAGAATACACAATTACACGTGATCTTTATTGTAGTAGTTTATGTACACTTGTCTGAACTTTGTTAATGACAATGCTAAAACTGTAAATACCCTGTTTTCTTGAACTACTTGCTTTAGCCAAATCCTGATGATGGAATAAGTACATTCCGAAAGCTCGATAATACATGTAATCATGTACAAATTGGTATTTGTCGTGTTATTTCTAACTAGAATACAAATTTAATTATAATATGTAGAACGCCTGTATTCTCCTTCACCCGATTAGCATCATGAATATACAATTTTCTAATTTTAATATTTCCCAAAAATTTGAATTTTTATTTGTCTAAAATTAACTAAATAATTTCCGATGTATACTTTCTATACAATTTACTTGTACATATATATTCTGAAGGAATAAGATAAGGAGCTGAAAGATGACATGGGCCTGCTTATTACACCTGTAACTGAAAAGGTTCCCAAATAAAGGATTGCCCAATGCAGTTTAGCAACCCTGGATTTGACCGGGACATTCACCTGTTAATCACGTGATCAGTTTATTGTGGGGCTCACATGTTCCGCAAACATCATTTCAGAAGTTTCTGAATAACCACGGAAATTAAATTATTGTATAGTATAATCTGTTTCTCTTCAAGTTGAATATCCGTTCAAATGAATCAAGTTATTTCACACTATATGTCTAAAACTATAATGTCCATGGTCTAATAAATCTAAAAGAATTGTAAGCCTTCAGATTATATAATAATATAACACTGTACTGTGCTTTTTAGTTGCCACATGTCAAGATACGTCACGAATAGAAGCTCGTTGTGAAGAGGTGTTCAATAGCGAACCAGTTGTGAGTTATACAAATCAGATGCTATTGAAAGTTTGCATAACATCTATTTAATTAAATCAGAACAGTCAAATATTTCAGGACATTATTTTCGAAAACAAAACCTGGATAACCGTTTATCGATATTAATCTATCAACCGATACAAATCGGTGTCTGTATTATTCAGAAAACACATTGTTTTCTCTCTAATTGCAGATATTTAATAGTCATCAACACATTCTACTAAATAAAGAAATATGCGACTTTCTCTTGTTATTCTCTATTCTCTTTCATCGGAAAGTTAAAATGTAAGTTAATTGTCAAAATAAGTTTTTCTATTTCCTCTTTTTTACATACACGATTGTTTGTGCGGTTTTTTAAAATTCTTTGTGTTTGGGTACTGGAGTCCGTTTTCCCGGGGACCAGGCACTTCGTCCAGGGTTCCCGGGTAATCTTTAGAAGCCCCGGGGAACTGGTGACGTGGAACTTACCGACGTGTCCAACCTAGTGCGCATGTGCTGTGCTGTTCACGATGAGTCATCACTATTCTCAGATTGAATCTTCGGATAATCGTGAAAACAGGATTTTCTACCCATGTTTAAAACGAGCAAAATATTTAAAGTATAGAAATTTCTCATATTACATGCAATGATAATTAATATCGGTGTATTATGCTTGGTGCAGGGATGCTTCAGGCACAAAGTTTATCTTTGGGCATAATTAGGATTCAAGTATCTCATACGATCGCACTTTGTAATTCTAAAATATTCCGATGATCTGTCATTGCTTTAATATGAGGGAATTACAGATTATGGGGATGGACGAAGGGAGATAACTCTAAGAGTACAACGCTTGCGAAGCTGTGTATCTGAAACAACAGCAGACCACAATGAAGTATTGCATTTACCCTTCACTTCATTCCTCATAAAAAAGGTATCATTGTTTTATACAGTATTATGACGAATTGGACATTCCAATCGAACTATTCCTAAACATATATAGCTATTCCTACGAAGTAGGCTACAGATCGCAAATTGTCCGGTAATGAGTGAGTGAGTCAGTCAGTCAGTCCATCCGAATTCTTTCGTCGGCAAAATAAGGAGAACCGTTGACATTAGAACCTTGATTTTTGGCATGAACGTGCATTAGGGCATTGTTACTAGCAAGTTCTGATCTGAAATAATTCTGATTAAAATTAGATTTATAATTAACACTTCAGTATATTGTTATAGATCATACGGAGAAAAGTCCGATCATTTAAGCGAGGGAAACATGACACCATGGAATTTGGGAACTGTCAGCCCTGGCATGCCTGGTGCTCTCTCGCTGTTGGATTCAACCGCCAGATCTGAGGACAGCGACCTCAATACAGCTGAGCGAACTATTTATAGACGGAGGCTGGTGAAACCCAGTATTAATGTGTTTAACTCCGAGTCTATTCAACTGCTTGATGTACCAGGGCCGGATCACTAAATGACCAGAACATTAACCAATATACTTTCATTTTTTGTGGCACGAACACATCGATGTAAATATATAAATACCCAGAATATAATCTTGCTCAATCTCACAAAAGGCATGTTATAAAGAGAACCTATGGCTGTTATGGAAGGCTGTACATGTACCATATTATGATGAAACGTACCGTAGGGGAGGGTCACATCATATCTCTATAAAAATGCGATCGAGTCCTAATGCCTACTCTACTTCGTAGGTCCTGTGACGTTAGTCACACTGCTCATGTACAAATACAGAATGACAATAAGTGATATTTTTGTAAATTTTTCTGATAGTTTTTACATTTATGGATAGATTTTCTTTGAAATCGGCATGCCGTTTACTATATGCGTACGTAATATATCCCATCAGTCATTATTTGTCTCAAGGACCTGCATACCAGTTTTTATACGCCCGCCCAAAAGGCGGACGTATTATGTGATGGCGGTTTCCGTCCGTCAGTCCGCCTGTCCGTCTGTCCGGTTCTCGTGTCCGATCTATATCTGGGACAGTTTCCTATCCACAGCTCCAATTTTTGGTGAGTGGATACCCTACGGGGAGACGATGTGTCGCGTACCAAAATGAAGGCCGAGGTCACAGGTCAAAGGTCACTGGCCTAAAAAACAGGAAATCACTGAAGTGTTCGTGTCCGGTCTATATCTGTGAACGTTTTCTATCCACAGTTGCAACTTTTTGTGAGTGGATACGCCAGGTGGAGACGATGTGTCGCGTACCAAAATTGAGGTCGAGTTCAGAGGTCAAAGGTCACTGTGGTTAAAAATCAGGAAATCATTGATCGTTGACAGTTTTCTATCTACAGTTCTAATTTTTGGTGAGTGGATGCCCTAGGGGGGGGGAACGATGTGTTGCATATTAAATGTAGGTCAAGGTCAGAGGTCAAAGGTCAGTGTGATCGAAAAATCAGGAAATCGTTAAAAATTTCTAATTTTTTGTGAGTGGATTCAATAGGCGGAAATGAAGTGATGCATACCAAAAATTAGGTCAAGGTCAAAGGTCACTGACCACAAAATTAGGAAATTATTAAAAATAATATTTTTTGTGTCAGTAGATACATTAGGGGGACACAATGTGTCACATACCAAAATGTAGGTCAAGGTCAAAGGTCAAGGTCACTGTGACCCCAAAATCGTGAAATTGTTAAAAATCATGATTTTTTGTGTCCATTGAGAAATTGAGGGGAGACGGTTTGTCATGTGCCAAAATTTAGGCCAAGATCAAAGGTCACTGTGACCCCAAAATCAGGAAATCATTAAAAATCATGATTTTTTGTGTGCATTGATAGATTGAGGGAAGACGATGTGTTGTGTACCAAAATTGAGGTCACGGTCAAGGTCACTGTGACCCCAAAATCAAGAAATCATTAAAAGTCACATTTTCATATGCCTGTCGAAGACGAGGTCGTGTAATGCGATGTTGCGTTCTGTCCATTCATCCATTAACATTTGTTGTCCATGCGATAGCTCTAGTTTCAAGGTATGGATTGGAACCAAACTTTGAGTATACCTTACTCGCATGGCAAAGTGAAGCCATACATACGAGATCAATTTGTCAAAGGTCTAGGTCACAGTCCCCCAAAACTGAATCAAGCTTAGCTGACTAAATATGTTGGAATATTCGAAGTTCTTTCCCCTGCATTTATATGGTATTGTCCTGTGGAGTTGCCTCCCATGTTTGAAACGCTTCATTTAGTTAAACTGTTGTGAAATAAAAACCATACATTTACTAATTTAACGGGGAGAGGAGTCCTTTATGAACTTAACACCTGTTTATTAACTCAAGAACAAAGGTTTACTTCATCAATTTCTTCTTCCTTCATGAAAAATTCTCTCATCTGAAAGGAATCCATTTGCAGGAAAACTACTATTTTCTTGTGTTTGACTATTGTCGATTTCAGTGTGGGATATGTGAGCTCTCAGCTCTTGCTTCAAGGTCAACTAGTTGCCAAGAGTTAAGCTCATTTTAGTTTATAATTCAATATAAGATGTGATATATGTTACATTCTCATAAGTAAAAAATTGTAGACCTTTCTCTGGATTGCTAGATGAATTGGAATCAAGGCTATTAAACAACCTTGAAATTTAAACCAATGTAATTCCAGATATACGGGCGTATATTGAAGCCCCTTGGGCTCTTGTTATATATTTACACAGTTTTAGTCGTTTATCTTCATCCTTGTCTTGTATCAATAGTTTCATTTACCTATAATTTGGTTTTACGTATACACATGACGAGGTGTTCTCTGTATAACGCCAGGTTATGCATGGCAAAAGAAAATAAAGCGAAACTCGTCCTTTATCATTTGACAGTTAAACATACAGTAATATATTTCGTTTTCTGGAGTTTTCGGCTAAGTCCATCGGTCAGATTCAATCGGGAGCCACTTATATGTGATTCTAATTTTTGTAAGTATTTTTCTCTTTTCGGGTGAAATTGTTAAGTACTGTTCATATTCAAACTCGTTTTTATAAACACTGTATATTTTACCTTTAGGTGTATTGGCCATATCGCTTTGCCACTTCTAAATATTGATATTGTTAACGTCTTTCGAGTATTCTTAAAAAAGATTTTTCTTCCAACTCTCTCTTGAGAGTACATTGTTGGAGCCAGCAGTTTGTTAGATATTTCTTCTATCGTTCAGCCAGGGGCTTTGATTTTGGAATGGTATCCACTCTTACACTATAAACAGTAGATAGTCATGTCAGATATGTCAGTTGATTTTCCTCTCGTGTTCTCTCTCTTGAATATCCGGTATTTCGATATGTCATTTAGGTCGATTATTTTCCTCTGCTATTTTACTCTGCGAAGGACTTGCCATATTGGGTTGTCTCACTTAGATAGATGGAATGACATTTCTAATTTCAAAATGTAAAAGCAAAATGGAAGGGCGATACCAAACTAGCATATCTGACATGACTAAAATATAAGGAGGGAAATTAGAAATGGCATTCCATCTACCTAAGGAGGAAAACTCAATATGGTTTATCCTTCACAAGAGTAAACAGGAGAAGAAACCCAAACTGACCTATCTGACATATCAATATGTCGTGTATTCAGAAAATGGAACTGGGGTATCTGACATTACAGATATCCAAGAGTGAATCTTGGAAAATTATGTTCCGTCTACCCAAGGGGAACAACTGAATATTACTTGTCTGTCTCGAAGCAAAATGTGAGAGAATAGTCAAACTTACACATCTGACATGGCTAAAAATTTCAAAAGAGAGAAAAATAGAAATGATATTCCATTTAAGTAAGGGGGACAACTGAATGTGGTGTATCATTTGCACAGTAAACTAGGAGAGGAAGACCAAACTGACCTATCTGCCTTATAAAATATTGAAAAGAAATGGGAGAGAAACTGGCGTATCTGACATGACTACAAATTCAAGAATGAATCTTGAGAAATGGTATTCTATCTACACAAGGGGGAATACTCAATATGGCTTGTCTGTCTCTAAGCAAAAATGGGAGAAGTATTAAGTTGGCCCAACTGACATGGCTAGAAATGACATTCCGTCTAAGTAAGGGGGCGACTCGATGCGGCATAGGCTTCAGCATCCACAGTAAAACAGGAAAAAACGACAAAACTGACATATCCAAATATTCGAAGAGGGAAAATGAGAGGGAGATCAAACTGGCGTATCTGACATGGCTAAAACTTCAAACTGGCGTATCTGACATGGCTAAAAATTCAAACTGGCGTATCTGACATGGCTGAAAATTCAAACTGGCGTATCTGACATGGCTAAAACTTCAAACTGGCGTATCTGACATGGCTAAAACTTCAAACTGGCGTATCTGACATGGCTAAAAATTCAAACTGGCGTATCTGACATGACTGAAAAATTCAAACTGGCGTATCTGACATGGCTAAAACTTCAAACTGGCGTATCTGACATGGCTAAAACTTCAAACTGGCGTATCTGACATGGCTAAAAATTCAAACTGGCGTATCTGACATGGCTGAAAATTCAAGAGTGAATCTTGGGGGAAAAGGGGGACTACTCAATACGGCTTGTCTGTCTCAAAACATAATTGAAGAGAAATATCAAACTGGCATATATGGTATGGCTAGAAATTACATTCTAACTAAAGGGGGCAACTCAATATGGGTGTCCTTCACAAGGGTATATAGGAGAAGAAAACCAAACTGACCTATCGGACATATCAATATATCAGGTATTCCAAAATGGAAAATCAAACCGGCGTATCTGACGTGACAAAAATTCAAGAGTGAATCTTGGGAAATTATGTTCTGTCTACCCAGGGGGAACAACTCAATATGGCTTGTCTGGCTCGAAGCTAAATGTGAGAGAATTGCCAAACTGACATATCTGATGTGGCTAAAAATTTTAGAGAAAAAAGTAGAAATAACATGCCATTTAATTAAGGGAGACAACTCAATGTGAAGTATCATTCGCAGAGTAAACTAGGAGACCAAAGTGACTTATCTGCCATATCAAAATATCCAAAAGAGCCGGGAAAATTGAAAATTGGAATGAAATTTGCAAATCTTGCATGATTATACATCCAACACTGAATCTTGGACTGAAACTTAGTCATGTCCGATACGCCAGTTTGAGGTTCCTCCTGTTTTTTCGCTGTTGAGATAACCAGTTTTTACCCCTCAGCCTATTAGGCTGTGGGTCTTGTCGTCGGCAAGTACGCCCGGTCGGTCGTCCGGTCGTACGGTCGTCCGGTCGTCTGGTCGTCAGTCGTCAACAATTCTTGTGACCGGTCTAGAAGCAAAACCGTTTCTTCTAGAGATTTCAAATTTGGTATACAGGATTGATGGGTGGTCAGCCACAAGCCTATCGAAGTTGGGAAATTTGTGATGAATTTTGCGGTTTCCATGGCAACGTCACGGAAAATTTGTCAGCGATTCTTGTGACCGGTCTAGAAGCCAAACCGTTGCTTCTAGAGACTTCAAATTTGGTATGCATGATTGTTGGGTGGTCAACCACAAGCCTATGGAATCTAGACCCGATTGGTTGGAAACTTTGGCGGCCATCTTTAATTTATGCGAAACCGTCACAGCTTTCTCGTTACCAAGATATCTTTAGAACGACTTACCCTTGGCACACCAAACATCCATATGCTCGTGACCCAGAACCCGATTGAATCTGGGCCCGATTGTGTGAAAATTTTGGCGGCCATCTTTAATTTATGCGAAACCATGAATCTTATGTATCTCGGAAAACATTTTGCTGTTCAGTGTGAAACTTGGTATAGATTATCGATACATAAAGAAACTTTAAAGGAATGACCAAACCATGTTTTCCTGATTGGGTGAAAGTCTTGGCGGCCATCTTTAATTTATGCAGAATCTTTAATGATGTATTTTTCTAACACCATTGAAGTGTTCTATACGAAACTTGGTATACAGCATCGATGTATCAAGAGACTTGCAATGAATAACCACATCAGTTCTTCTGGGAGGCGGCAAGGATGGCCGTCCATTTTTAATTTATGCAAAATCATTAATGATCTCTATCTCTGATACCGTTCAAGTGCTCGATGTAAAATTTGGTAAACATCATCGATGCATCAAGGGACTTATGATGAAGGACAGAACTGGTTTCTCTGATTGGGCGGAAATCTTGGCGGCCATCTTTAATTTATGCAAAATCATTAATGATCTGTATCTGATACCATTTTAGTACTTCATATGAAAATACAAATCATCGATACATCAAGAAACGTACAATTAATGACAACCAATTTCTCTGATTAGGTGGAAAACTTTATTGCCATCTTTAATTTATGCAAAATCTATACCTCTGGTACTGTTCAAGTGTTTGATGCAAGACTTTGTATACATCATCAGTACTTCAAGAGACTAAAAATGAATGACCGAATCGTTTTCTCTGATTGGATGGAAACCTTGGCAGCCATTTTCAATTTATGTAAAATCATTGATGATCTACATATCCTTTGATACTGTTCAAGTGTTCAGTATGCTTGGTATACATCATAGATACATCAAGAGACAAGTAATGACTGCCGCTTTCTCTGATTGGACGGAAAACTTTGCGGCCATTTCTGATTGCAATTTTTTGGATAATCTGTATATTTGTCACTTGACTGCTTGATGTTCCTGATATTTTCGAAGTAGTACATGTATGGTTCAAATTGAATAGATTGTGAATGTCTGGCACCCAGAGACGAGGGGTTTTAGATGCGCAGCTTCGTATTCCTATCAAAAACTCTATATTACTTGGCTCCCACTGAAAATCGGAAGAGTTTTATTATTGTTCGGATTATTATTAGGGGTCAAAGCAAGAATGGCTTGAAGCCTTTTGTTTTTGTTCAGAATATTTTTGTTCTTCCGCCATATTTTTCGCACGTGATATGTCAAATTATTTATTATAGTTCTCCAATTCATCCAACATCCCACACTAAATTTATCACATTTTAATCTTTTACAAGCCACTGCTATTAGAAGCATCTTCTGCATTCAACCAAATCTTTCAGGCTTTTATATATGCATTTTCCATTCATTGTGTACCAATATAAACTGACTAAAACTGTCTGGCTGAGGGGTTGTTGCACCTTTTAGGTGCCGCCTCATGTTAGATATGTCATATGCGTCGATCATTTCCCTTTCCTATTTTACTCTGCGAAGGACATGTCACATATGCATGTCGCCCATAGATAGAAAACCATTTCTGATTTTCTCTCCTTTAGTTTTTGGTCATGGCAGATACGCCAGTTTGGTATTTCTCTTCCATTTTTCTTCGAGACATACAAGCCATATTGAGTAACCCCACCTTGGGTAATACTGTTATGTGGAAAATGGAATAGGTCTTTGGATTATGGACGCGGATATTCTCTAATGGACGACGGCTGGATTATGAATGACGGACTAGACGCTTGTAATTTCAAGATAGTCATGTCAGATATGTCAACTGGTATTTCTCTTCGATGTTGCCTTGATTTTCTCTCCTTTGAATTATTAGGATCAAACAAGTGCATGCGTGAAGTGTATAGTTTGTTTTAAGGGAAGTGGGAAGAGGTGCCGACATACTGACAGAGCCACATGACTTCACAGTATAGTCTTCTGGTTAACCTATTCTAAAGCACATACCAGGAATCTAATGATTCGTGATAAGTGTTGTATCTCAGGTACGCCCAACATGGGTATAACCCTTGTTGACGGTTGAACATCAACTGCGTACGTGATAAGCTTGCTTTTTGACAGTAACGCCTGCCAACGCTTCAATAGCTCAGAAGCTCTGATGAGTCGCGATATCCCATGAAATTGACACTAATTCATCGAAATGCAGTGATGCCCGTTAACTCCCGTCATTACGCCTCAACGCCTCAGCGCCCTATCTTAACGCGTTAACGTCCGCCTCAACGTCTTTACGCCATATCCTTAACGCCTTGTCTTAACCCCTTAAATTGGAGAGATATGTAAGAGGTGGGAAGAATTGACGACGTCTGGCGACTAAAGAGCAATCATATGACTTTACACGAAAGCTTCCCTCGGCACCTCACACTCAGACTTGAGAATACGGTGGAATCTCGGGCGTAGTCCTAGTATCTCAGCCGCAATTTTATTACAGATATTCATGTGAAGATATGAAGTATCCATGCGGCCCCTAGCACCAACTTAAGCGGAATTAGATACACTAACTCGGGAGCTGTGATGACAGATCAGCTCAATTAAATAACTCATCTGATGATAAGGGATGAGAGTCAAGGACGTCTGATGGCGTAAACGCCTCAAGATGGGGTAAACTTGGTAAATGCAAGAATACCCAGAAAAAACTAACCTGCAATGCTCGAGGTCGTACGGTTTAAATTCCCACCACAAATATAAACCTATACATATATTTGTCGAATGACATGTACAGAAGGCGGGCCTTGGGGACTATCAGCCCACCAGCAGAATCCTGCCATATACAGGTAATAAATTGGAGCGACATGCAAGAGGTGGGAAAACTTGACGACGTCTGGCGACTGAAGAGCAACCGTATGACTTTACAGGAAAACTTCTCTCGGGGACTAACAGCCCACCAGCAGAATCCTACCATATACAGGTAATAAATTGGAGCGATATGCAAGAGGTGGGAAAAATTGACGACGTCTGGCGACTAAAGAGCAACCATATGACTTCACAGGAAAGCGTTCCCTCGGTACCTAACATTCAGACTCCAGAATTCGGTCTATTATCGGACGTAACCTTAGTATCACAGCCGCGCTTTTATTGCAGATGTTCGTGTGGAGACTATGAACGCCATAGTTTAACTCCTTAATATCCTATCGTAACGCTATTTAGCGCGTTGTTAACCGTCCAATCACGCACATGTTTTGATCATTGACCCCCGACCCTTGATGTAAGTGACGTCATCAACGGAAGTGACGTCATCACCGGAAATGACGTCATGTGCCCTCATCTGGTGGGGGAAGGGATTTGGCTTAATGTCACGCTCAAGTTTGTTTCACTCATATGGTGATAGTCAGTTTGGATGGTGGAGGAAGCCGCAGTGCCCGGAGAGAACCACCGCCCGTCAGCAAGTAACTGACAAACTTCCACACATGAACCAGCTGGACTAGATCACGTGCCGGTTCAGCGGTGCGAGGCTAGCGGTCACCAGCGAACCGCCTTAGACCACTTGTGTCGATGAGATGTGCACAAACATGTATCTAGTCCCACTTGTTCTCGGTTTAGGGCATGTCACTGTGGAGTAAAGGAGGGAGGGTCCTCCACCTGTCATTATGCTGGACATATTGCTGACGATATTGTCGGGGACCATGTTTGGTGACGTGCATTCCCGGAGATGCCAATTAACATTGAAGTAACTGAAGGAGATCTGGAGGCCTATTGATCAAGGGGCTTGACCTTTGACCCCTGAGCATGTAGATTATCGGACATTCCTGGAGATGTCAATTAACATTGCAGTAACTGAAGAGCATCTTTGGTAGCATTTAGGGGCAGACCACTCATGCCGATCAATGGGTCTATTCATCAATGACCCAGCAAGAGTTATCTGCCCCTAAATGCGACCAAAGATCCACTTTTATTACTACTAACCATGAAGTTCGCGGAGAACAATTTTATGCCGAAAATACTCCTGGCGAACAGACGTTGTACACATCTATATCGTCCAGGCTCTAGGATAGTAGTATACAAAGGCTAAATTGGCAAAGTAGCGCCTCACTGCGCATGCGCAGAAAAAAAAAATGGGGCGGTATTGGGGCGGTGTGCGCAGGTGAATGGGGCGCAGGTATGACGTCACTTCCGGTCTGGGTGAATGGGGCGTGACCTTGGGGACATGTATTTCTCGGCGGTGATGCGGTCTGGCGGTGATGCGGTCTGCCTCCGCGGACCGAAAGTAGTCCCAAAACCGTGGGTTTTCGTGGAAGTGTTCGGCAATCTGTAGGGACCGCCAGTGGACCGATGGGGTCGAGTGAGGTATCAAAGTGAAGCATTCGTGAAGGGGCATCTAATGGGCTGGGTGAGGGGTTGACATATCGGCCTTCTGCGCATGCGCGGTGGCCGAAGGGTATGAAAATAGCCTTTTTGGAACTAGGGGAGCCCCTAGTGGACCGATGGGGTCGAGTGAGGTATCAAAGTGAAGCTTATGTGAAGGGGCATCTAATGGGCTGGGTGAGGGGTTGACATATCGGGCTTCTGCGCATGCGCGGTGGCCGAAGGGTATGAAAATAGCCTTTTTGGAGCTAGGGGAGCCCCTAGTGGACCGATGGGGTCGAGTGAGGTATCAAAGTGAAGCTTATGTGAAGGGGCATCTAATGGGCTGGGTGAGGGGTTGACATATCGGCCTTCTGCGCATGCGCGGTGGCCGAAGGGTATGAAAATAGCCTTTTTGGAACTAGGGGAGCCCCTAGTGGACCGATGGGGTCGAGTGAGGTATCAAAGTGAAGCATTCATGAAGGGGCATCTAATGGACTGGGTGTGGGGTTGACATATCGGCCTTCTGCGCATGCGCGGTGGCCGAAGGGTATGAAAATAGCCTTTTTGGAACTAGGGGAGCCCCTAGTGGACCGATGGGGTCGAGTGAGGTATCAAAGTGAAGCATTCATGAATGGGCATCTAATGGACTGGGTGTGGGGTTGACATATCGGCCTTCTGCGCATGCGCGGTGGCCCAAGGGTATGGAAATAGACGTTTTGGGAGCTAGGGGAGCCACTAATGGGCCGATGGAGTTCTATGAGGTATCCATGTGAAGCCTATGTGAAGGGGCATCCAGTCATGGGTGGGTGCATGTAAAATTTTTCCTGAAAAAAAAAAAAAACGGAAAACGGACTTTATCGAAAAACCTGGGAAAATGCCTATATGGGGTATGAGGGGTATATAGGTCGCCGGGCTTAACGGGGCTTGTCTATCAATAGAGTTATCTCCCCCTAGTTCCAGGGTGGGTGTATGTAAAAATTTTCCTGAAAAAATACGGAATACGGACTTTATCCTAAATTACGGGAAAATGCCTATATGGGGTATGGGAGGTATAGCACCATCCTGGGAAACGTACTTCTATACATTTGCGGTAGGGTTGTGGGGTCTCGTTTTACTCGTCTCGTCATTTAGAACATGATAGGAAGTGTCCCCGTGCGAATCGGTGAAATTTTTGAAAAAGTACGATATAGCCTCATATAGTCCCATACTGAGGGTATAGGATCAATGTTTGTCCCCTGGGAAACGTACTTCTATACATTTGCGGTAGGGTTGTGGGGTCTCGTTTTACTCGTCTCGTCATTTAGAACATGATAGGAAGTGTCCCCGTGCGAATCGGTGAAATTTTTGAAAAAGTACGATATAGCCTCATATAGTCCCATACTGAGGGTATAGGACCGATGTTTGTCCCCCTGGGAAACGTACTTCTATGCATTTGCGGTAGGGTTGTGGGGTCTCGTTTTACTCGTCTCGTCATTTAGAACATGATAGGAAGTGTCCCCGTGCGAATCGGTGAAATTTTTGAAAAAGTCACCGAGCCCCATATAGACCCATACTGGGGTATAGGTTCAATGTTTATCCTACTGGGAAACCCACTTCTATACATTTGCGGTAGGGTTGTGGGGTCTCGTTTTACTCGTCTCGTCATTTAGAACACGATAGGAAGTGTTGCGGAGCGAATCGGTGAAATTTTTGAAAAAAGTCACCGAGGCCTGGGTAGGCCCATAGGCCTATACTGCATGGCTATGGGTGTATAGGCCCATACGGGGTGGACATGTTGGAGTCTAGGTGGGCCACTCATGGTCCAATGGGGTCGAGTGAGGTCTTATTTTGAAGCTCGTGGAGGAGCACTTGACTACACTAATGGTTCGTCCGTGTTCAATAGTCTGCGCATGCGCAGTCTGGCCGTAGTAGCGAAAGGGGACATTTTGGGTGCTATGTAGGGGTGTGTTTGGGTTAGAGATGAGCTAATCACGGTTCGAATGGGTCGTGTGAGGTGTCAAAGTGAAGCTTGTGTGGGGTAGAGTCAGAATGGTGTGTTTTTGAATGCATGTCGCGTTAATCTGCGCATGCGCAGTTGGTTGTAGTAAGTAAAGTGGCCATTTTGGGGCAGTGAAGGAAGGTATTTGGGGTCGAGATGGGCTATTCACGGTTCGAATGCGTCCTGGAAGGTGTCATCTTGTAGTTCTCGGGGTGTACATTCCGATTTGAGGGATGTTCGCGTCATCTGTGACGTCATCGGTGACGTCATCGGTACGAGTAGTAGCGAAAGTGGGCATTTTCGGGCAGTACATGAAGGTATTTGGGGTCGAGATGGGCTATTCACGGTTCGAATGCGTCCTGGAAGGTGTCATCTTGTAGTTCTCGGCGTGTACATTCCGATTTGAGGGATGTCCGCGTCATCTGTGACGTCATTGATGACGTCATCGGTACGAGTAGTAGCGAAAGTGGACATTTTGTGGGTGCGTGGGGGTGAGTTTGGTGTAGATAGGGACTATCCTTAGTCCGAATGCGTCGTGTGAGGTGTCATTTTGTAGCTCTCGAGGTGTACATTCCGAGTTGAGGCATGTCCGAAGCATCTGTGACGTCATTGTTGACGTCATCAGTAGGAGTAGTAGCGAAAGTGGACATTTTGAGGCAGTGAAGGAAGGTATTCGGAGTAGAGAGGAACCATTCTTGGTCCGAATGCGTCCTGAGAGGTGTCATGTTGTAGCTCTCGGGGTGTACATTCCGCGTTGAGGGATATCCACAGCATCTGTGACGTCATTGGTGACGTCATCAGTACGAGTAGTAGCGAAAGTGAGCATTTTGGGGCAGTGAAGGATGGTATTTGGTGTAGAGATGGACCATCCGCGGTGCGAATGCGTCGTGTGAGATGTCATCTTGTAGCAACGCCCACCAACGCCATTCTTAATGCATCAACGCCCAGGTGAAATAGCTCAGAAGCTCTGATATTCCATGGAATTGTCACTAATTCTTCGAAATGCAGTGACGCCAGTCGACGCCCGTCGTTACACCTTAACACCATGATATAGACCGGACAGAGAACAACAACAGCAACAACAACAATGATCACACATAAGAGAACAACAACAAGAAGTTTTTTTTCATATAGTTTATTCTCCCCAATGTTACATCATACCCACGTTGGGGGAGCCGCGTTGGGTATATTTACAATTCAAGAATATTCTTGTCCAATCAGAGGCCACCATTTGCATCTGTCATATTCGTTCCTGTCCGTTAGATGTATTCTCGGCTACTCTTGTCCAATCAGAAGTCGCCATTTCAGAAAGTTCCATCTTCGGCCATGTTCGCTCTGAACCGTTTGTTCTAATCGTCATCGGACAGGCCAGGATACCGTTGAGGAAACATATCCTCAGATAGTTGTTTGCGCATTCTGAGTATCTATCAGTGCATGGGTGAATACTTTCATCCGATGGGGGTGGTGGGTCAGTTTAACCACGAAGAACGTAACATTGGTGACCCTCTCCACTATCCACTTGGTGTTGGTACGCTGTTCATAGCCCCATTCTAAGGGATCCACAGTGTCCAGTTGGGTCAGCATCGTCTCTAGCGACGCCCGATTGGTGATTGTGAAAGGATGGTCGTACACTGGGTTGATGGCACTGGAATAGAAATAGCACAATTCACGCGTCATCTTATGGCATAAGATGTACCCAAATGCTACATTTAATGTGAAGGATGTAGGTTGGTCATTGAAGATGGCTTCCACGTAGCTGCGTAGACGGGCGAGGTCGGTCAGTCGGAAATTGTACAAGTCCAATATAGGGCGATGACGGTGGAAGCAGTGTCGGATCATGGACCAATGGCGTCGATACATCTCACTCACTGGATGATCTTCGAGTAAGAGATCGCTGGGAACATCCACCGCATCTTCCAGAAAATGTTCGTTGTTGTCAGGTGTATTACTGGAAACAGTGATGCTAGGGACCGGCTGGATATCTAGGCTCTTCTGAGCTGTGGGTATAGGCGGGCTCTCCGTGATCGCATCATCAGTGGCATTCTCCTCCCCGGGTTCATCTTCAGTGGATCTGTCCCTCCTGGGTACCTCTTTAGTGGAAAGTTGTCCCTCATGCCGTGGTGATGCACCATGAATCAAACGCTCATGCCGTTTTAACTGACTGGGTCATTTGAAGAGTTGACCACATTCTTCGCATCGACGCTTGGATGGCCCATGAATTGAACGTTCATGGCGCTGTAAATGATCTGGGCGATGAAACGACAGTGTAGGCCTACATATCGTACAGCTATACCGGGCGGTTCCATCGTGCTTGGTAGCCTCATGGCGGCGCAAGTCGTGCCTGCGAGTGAATGATTTCGAGCACGTAGTACAAGTGAACATCTTGGTGGTTGACAGAGTGTCTGATGAAACGGCCAGGCCGTTTCCTTTTTATAGCAAGCTATCTGTTGATCTATTTTTAGCACAATCAGTTCTAAACTAGGGGAAAACCCCTATCACCTCTAGCCAAAAGGGCTAATATCGGTCCCCGGGCTTATTGGGATCTGCCTATCAAGTCAATGGGGTGATGTGAACAACAACAAGTTCAGCAAGGTTCATACAGTTTATTATCCCCAATGTTACATCAAACCCAGGCTGGGGGAGCCGCCTTGGGTATGTTTAGTATGTCCACAGCAAAACAAATTGAAATATCAAACACCATGTTTTATTGTTTAACGCACCGTCACATTATGTACAAGTGTTTACTGAGCTCAAGTCAACGATCAGCATGTAGACATAGAGACTATGTGCGGCATCTTATGGTATTCATCAGGGCGCGGGTGACGCATTCAACCGATGGCGGTGGTCGGTCAGCTTGGTAAGGAAGAACGTGGCATTGGTGACCTTCTCTACGACCCATTGTATGTTGGGGCGTTGACGATGTGCCCATCTCAAGGGTTCCACGGTGTCCAGTATCTCCAGCATCGTCTCTAGTGACCCCCGGTTAATGATGGTGAGCGGTTGGTCAAACACATGGCTGTTATTACTGGCATAATAATACCGTAACTGGTCCGTCTTTTGTGACGTAAGATGTACCCGAAAGCGACATTCAATTTGAAGGCCGTAGTTTGATCTTTGAAGATGGCTTCCACGTAGCTGCGTAGACGGGTGCGGTCGGTCAGTGGGAAATTGTAGATATCTGGAATGGGGCGATCACGGTGGAAAATGTGCCGTATCATGGGCCATTGGCGCCGATCGATGTCATTCACTGGATGGGCGTCCTGTAACAGATCGCTGGGAATATCCACTGCATCTTCCAGAAAATGTCCGATGTCGTCAGGCGTATGACTGGCAACAGCAATGCTAGGGACTGGCTGGATATCTAGGCTCTTCTGAACTGTGGGTATAGGCGGGCTCTCCGTGATCGCATCACCAGTTCCTTCGCGCCCTCGTGGAGTGAGCGTTCGTGTCGCAGTAAATGATCCTCCCGATTAAATGACTGTGCGCAGGTTATACAAGTATATAGTGTACCGTTGTGGATGGAGGAATCGTGGCGTCGCAAATCTTCTGGGCGAGTAAACTGCTTCTGGCAAGTTGTGCAAGTGAACATCTTGGTGGTTGACAGAGTGTCTGATGAAACGGCCATCTTCCAGAAAATGTCCGATGTCGTCAGGCGTATGACTGGCAACAGCAATGCTAGGGACTGGCTGGATATCTAGGCTCTTCTGAACTGTGGGTATAGGCGGGCTCTCCGTGATCGCATCACCAGTGGCGCGTTCGTGTCCCCGGGCTTATCTTCACTGGGGCTCACCTTCCGCGGCTCCTCTTCAGTAGGAAGTTGTCGCCCAAACCGTAGAGACGGACCATGAATCAACCGCTGATGCCGTCTTTAACTGACCGTCGTTTGAAGAGTTGACCACATTCATTACATTGTTCCTTCGCGCCCTCGTGGAGTGAAAGGTTCGTGTCGCAGTAAATGATCCTCCCGATTAAATGACTGTGCGCAGGTTATACAAGTATATAGTGTACCGTTGTGGATGGAGGAATCGTGGCGTCGCAAATCTTCTGGGCGAGTAAACTGCTTCTGGCAAGTTGTGCAAGTGAACATCTTGGTGGTTGAGAGAGTGTCTGATGAAACGGCCAGGCCGCTTCCCTTTTATAGCACGCTAGCTGGTAATCTATTTTTAGCACACTCTACCCCAAGTCGAGGATCGAGACTGGTGTACTGGTGTACGACTGAGCGGCATTGCGCGACCTTTGACCCCGGCGCGCGCGGTGTAAAGGTTTCCACCGCGGTGCGGTGGAAACCTTTGCGCGCCGGGGTCAAAGGTCAGTTCCGGTCACGTGAACGGAAGCGGAAGTGACCTCACAAATGTCACTTCCGAGCTCTGAGCTCCACAGGCTTTGAGCTCCAAGAGCTCCGATCCAAGAAACACAACCCGGCGCTCCTGGTCCATAGCGCGAGCATCAAGGATGGCTGTCATAGTCCAGTAGTGATGAGTGATGGCACGCCTCTCCATCGAGTGCACCCTGTGAAGGACCGCTTCTGTGAACTCGTTCAGGATCTGGCGTCGTCCCTCGTTGTCGTCGCCATCTGCAAACATGGACCGGACCACTGCTCGGTAACCCGTGAATGAATTCACCGCGGTGGCATGCTGTAAAATGCGAGTCGCACAGGGCTGGATCTCCGTCATGGCTCTGTAGAAATGAAGGTGTGTGATCCCGAGAGACGTGTTTTATAGACCATGTCACACATGCGCGCCTAGACGTCGGGTGTAGTCCGTGATACGTACTATTCTGATGGGTTAGTCCAAAATAGAGAGCAACAACAACAAGACAGATTACAGATCAATTCTTTTATTATGCGTGAACATCATAGAAATGCATGTTCTGACCTGTCTGTGGGGTTTTTCCACAATGGCGGTCACCTTCCGGCATTAGCCGCCATTAGCCGCCATTTCCCCACAATGGCGGCCACCTTCCGCCATTATCCGCCATTTTCCAACAATGGCGGTCAGACAAGTCTGGACATGTCCAAACGTCACGCTCCATTCACCCAAACCGGAAGTGACGTCATTTTTACATCCGGGCACTTCGCGTCTGCGCCTGCATTGAGGTATGCATGAGGGTCTTCATGCGCGCGCGCGCGCAATGCCGCTCAGTCGTACACCAGTACACCAGTCTCGATCCTCGACTTGGGGTAGAGTGTGCTAAAAATAGATTACCAGCTAGCGTGCTATAAAAGGGAAGCGGCCTGGCCGTTTCATCAGACACTCTGTCAACCACCAAGATGTTCACTTGCACAACTTGCCAGAAGCAGTTTACTCGCCCAGAAGATTTGCGACGCCACGATTCCTCCATCCACAACGGTACACTATATACTTGTATAACCTGCGCACAGTCATTTAATCGGGAGGATCATTTACTGCGACACGAACGCTCACTCCACGAGGGCGCGAAGGAACAATGTAATGAATGTGGTCAACTCTTCAAACGACCCAGTCAGTTAAGACGGCATCAGCGGTTGATTCATGGTCCGTCTCTACGGTTTGGGCGACAACTTCCTACTGAAGAGGAGCCGCGGAAGGTGAGACCCAGTGAAGATAAGCCCGGGGACACGAACGCCACTGGTGATGCGATCACGGAGAGCCCGCCTATACCCACAGTTCAGAAGAGCCTAGATATCCAGCCAGTCCCTAGCATTGCTGTTGCCAGTCATACGCCTGACGACATCGGACATTTTCTGGAAGATGCAGTGGATATTCCCAGCGATCTGTTACAGGACGCCCATCCAGTGAATGACATCGATCGGCGCCAATGGCCCATGATACGGCACATTTTCCACCGTGATCGCCCCATTCCAGATATCTACAATTTCCCACTGACCGACCGCACCCGTCTACGCAGCTACGTGGAAGCCATCTTCAAAGATCAAACTACGGCCTTCAAATTGAATGTCGCTTTCGGGTACATCTTACGTCACAAAAAGACGGACCAGTTACGGTATTATTATGCCAGTAATAACAGCCATGTGTTTGACCAACCGCTCACCATCATTAACCGGGGGTCACTAGAGACGATGCTGGAGATACTGGACACCGTGGAACCCTTGAGATGGGCACATCGTCAACGCCCCAACATACAATGGGTCGTAGAGAAGGTCACCAATGCCACGTTCTTCCTTACCAAGCTGACCGACCACCGCCATCGGTTGAATGCGTCACCCGCGCCCTGATGAATACCATAAGATGCCACACATAGTCTCTATGTCTACATGCTGATCGTTGACTTGAGCTCAGTAAACACTTGTACATAATGTGACGGTGCGTTAAATAATAAAACATGGTGTTTGATATTTCAATTTGTTTTGCTGTGAACATACTAAACATACCCAAGGCGGCTCCCCCAGCCTGGGTATGATGTAACATTGGGGATAATAAACTGTATGAACCTTGCTGAACTTGTTGTTGTTCACATCACCCCACTGACTTGATAGGCAGATCCCAATAAGCCCGGGGACCGATATTAGCCCTTTTGGCTAGAGGTGATAGGGGTTTTCCCCTAGTTTAGAACTGATTGTGCTAAAAATAGATCAACAGATAGCTTGCTATAAAAAGGAAACGGCCTGGCCGTTTCATCAGACACTCTGTCAACCACCAAGATGTTCACTTGTACTACGTGCTCGAAATCATTCACTCGCAGGCACGACTTGCGCCGCCATGAGGCTACCAAGCACGATGGAACCGCCCGGTATAGCTGTACGATATGTAGGCCTACACTGTCGTTTCATCGCCCAGATCATTTACAGCGCCATGAACGTTCAATTCATGGGCCATCCAAGCGTCGATGCGAAGAATGTGGTCAACTCTTCAAATGACCCAGTCAGTTAAAACGGCATGAGCGTTTGATTCATGGTGCATCACCACGGCATGAGGGACAACTTTCCACTAAAGAGGTACCCAGGAGGGACAGATCCACTGAAGATGAACCCGGGGAGGAGAATGCCACTGATGATGCGATCACGGAGAGCCCGCCTATACCCACAGCTCAGAAGAGCCTAGATATCCAGCCGGTCCCTAGCATCACTGTTTCCAGTCATACACCTGACAACAACGAACATTTTCTGGAAGATGCGGTGGATGTTCCCAGCGATCTCTTACTCGAAGATCATCCAGTGAGTGAGATGTATCGACGCCATTGGTCCATGATCCGACACTGCTTCCACCGTCATCGCCCTATATTGGACTTGTACAATTTCCGACTCGCCCGTCTACGCAGCTACGTGGAAGCCATCTTCAATGACCAACCTACATCCTTCACATTAAATGTAGCATTTGGGTACATCTTATGCCATAAGATGACGCGTGAATTGTGCTATTTCTATTCCAGTGCCATCAACCCAGTGTACGACCATCCTTTCACAATCACCAATCGGGCGTCGCTAGAGACGATGCTGACCCAACTGGACACTGTGGATCCCTTAGAATGGGGCTATGAACAGCGTACCAACACCAAGTGGATAGTGGAGAGGGTCACCAATGTTACGTTCTTCGTGGTTAAACTGACCCACCACCCCCATCGGATGAAAGTATTCACCCATGCACTGATAGATACTCAGAATGCGCAAACAACTATCTGAGGATATGTTTCCTCAACGGTATCCTGGCCTGTCCGATGACGATTAGAACAAACGGTTCAGAGCGAACATGGCCGAAGATGGAACTTTCTGAAATGGCGACTTCTGATTGGACAAGAGTAGCCGAGAATACATCTAACGGACAGGAACGAATATGACAGATGCAAATGGTGGCCTCTGATTGGACAAGAATATTCTTGAATTGTAAATATACCCAACGCGGCTCCCCCAACGTGGGTATGATGTAACATTGGGGAGAATAAACTATATGAAAAAAAACTTCTTGTTGTTGTTGTTCTCTTATGTGTGATCATTGTTGTTGTTGCTGTTGTTGTTCTCTGTCCGGTCTATATCATGGTGTTAAGGTGTAACGACGGGCGTCGACTGGCGTCACTGCATTTCGAAGAATTAGTGACAATTCCATGGAATATCAGAGCTTCTGAGCTATTTCACCTGGGCGTTGATGCATTAAGAATGGCGTTGGTGGGCGTTGCTACAAGATGACATCTCACACGACGCATTCGCACCGCGGATGGTCCATCTCTACACCAAATACCATCCTTCACTGCCCCAAAATGCTCACTTTCGCTACTACTCGTACTGATGACGTCACCAATGACGTCACAGATGCTGTGGATATCCCTCAACGCGGAATGTACACCCCGAGAGCTACAACATGACACCTCTCAGGACGCATTCGGACCAAGAATGGTTCCTCTCTACTCCGAATACCTTCCTTCACTGCCTCAAAATGTCCACTTTCGCTACTACTCCTACTGATGACGTCAACAATGACGTCACAGATGCTTCGGACATGCCTCAACTCGGAATGTACACCTCGAGAGCTACAAAATGACACCTCACACGACGCATTCGGACTAAGGATAGTCCCTATCTACACCAAACTCACCCCCACGCACCCACAAAATGTCCACTTTCGCTACTACTCGTACCGATGACGTCATCAATGACGTCACAGATGACGCGGACATCCCTCAAATCGGAATGTACACCCCGAGAACTACAAGATGACACCTTCCAGGACGCATTCGAACCGTGAATAGCCCATCTCGACCCCAAATACCTTCATGTACTGCCCGAAAATGCACACTTTCGCTACTACTCGTACCGATGACGTCACCGATGACGTCACAGATGACGCGAACATCCCTCAAATCGGAATGTACACCCCGAGAACTACAAGATGACACCTTCCAGGACGCATTCGAACCGTGAATAGCCCATCTCGATCCCAAATACCTTCATGTACTGCCCGAAAATGGCCACTTTACTTAATACAACCAACTGCGCATGCGCAGATTGACGCGACTTGCATTCAAAAACACACCATTCTGACTCTACCCCACACAAGCTTCACTTTGACACCTCACACGACCCATTCGAACCGTGATTAGCTCATCTCTAACCCAAACACACCCCTACATAGCACCCAAAATGTCCCCTTTCGCTACTACGGCCAGACTGCGCATGCGCAGACTATTGAACACGGACGAACCATTAGTGTAGTCAAGTGCTCCTCCACGAGAGCTTCAAAATAAGACCTCACTCGACCCCATTGGACCATGAGTGGCCCACCTAGACTCCAACATGTCCACCCCGTATGGGCCTATACACCCATAGCCATGCAGTATAGGCCTATGGGCCTACCCAGGCCTCGGTGACTTTTTTCAAAAATTTCACCGATTCGCTCCGCAACACTTCCTATCGTGTTCTAAATGACGAGACGAGTAAAACGAGACCCCACAACCCTACCGCAAATGTATAGAAGTGGGTTTCCCAGTAGGATAAACATTGAACCTATACCCCAGTATGGGTCTATATGGGGCTCGGTGACTTTTTCAAAAATTTCACCGATTCGCACGGGGACACTTCCTATCATGTTCTAAATGACGAGACGAGTAAAACGAGACCCCACAACCCTACCGCAAATGCATAGAAGTACGTTTCCCAGGGGGACAAACATCGGTCCTATACCCTCAGTATGGGACTATATGAGGCTATATCGTGCTTTTTCAAAAATTTCACCGATTCGCACGGGGACACTTCCTATCATGTTCTAAATGACGAGACGAGTAAAACGAGACCCCACAACCCTACCGCAAATGCATAGAAGTACGTTTCCCAGGGGGACAAACATCGGTCCTATACCCTCAGTATGGGACTATATGAGGCTATATCGTACTTTTTCAAAAATTTCACCGATTCGCACGGGGACACTTCCTATCATGTTCTAAATGACGAGACGAGTAAAACGAGACCCCACAACCCTACCGCAAATGTATAGAAGTACGTTTCCCAGGGGATAAACATTGAACCTATACCCCAGTATGGGACTATATGGGGCTCGGTGACTTTTTCAAAAATTTCACCGATTCGCACGGGGACACTTCCTATCATGTTCTAAATGACGAGACGAGTAAAACGAGACCCCACAACCCTACCGCAAATGTATAGAAGTACGTTTCCCAGGATGGTGCTATACCTCCCATACCCCATATAGGCATTTTCCCGTAATTTAGGATAAAGTCCGTATTCCGTATTTTTTCAGGAAAATTTTTACATACACCCACCCTGGAACTAGGGGGAGATAACTCTATTGATAGACAAGCCCCGTTAAGCCCGGCGACCTATATACCCCTCATACCCCATATAGGCATTTTCCCAGGTTTTTCGATAAAGTCCGTTTTCCGTTTTTTTTTTTTTCAGGAAAAATTTTACATGCACCCACCCATGACTGGATGCCCCTTCACATAGGCTTCACATGGATACCTCATAGAACTCCATCGGCCCATTAGTGGCTCCCCTAGCTCCCAAAACGTCTATTTCCATACCCTTGGGCCACCGCGCATGCGCAGAAGGCCGATATGTCAACCCCACACCCAGTCCATTAGATGCCCATTCATGAATGCTTCACTTTGATACCTCACTCGACCCCATCGGTCCACTAGGGGCTCCCCTAGTTCCAAAAAGGCTATTTTCATACCCTTCGGCCACCGCGCATGCGCAGAAGGCCGATATGTCAACCCCACACCCAGTCCATTAGATGCCCCTTCATGAATGCTTCACTTTGATACCTCACTCGACCCCATCGGTCCACTAGGGGCTCCCCTAGTTCCAAAAAGGCTATTTTCATACCCTTCGGCCACCGCGCATGCGCAGAAGGCCGATATGTCAACCCCTCACCCAGCCCATTAGATGCCCCTTCACATAAGCTTCACTTTGATACCTCACTCGACCCCATCGGTCCACTAGGGGCTCCCCTAGCTCCAAAAAGGCTATTTTCATACCCTTCGGCCACCGCGCATGCGCAGAAGCCCGATATGTCAACCCCTCACCCAGCCCATTAGATGCCCCTTCACATAAGCTTCACTTTGATACCTCACTCGACCCCATCGGTCCACTAGGGGCTCCCCTAGTTCCAAAAAGGCTATTTTCATACCCTTCGGCCACCGCGCATGCGCAGAAGGCCGATATGTCAACCCCTCACCCAGCCCATTAGATGCCCCTTCACGAATGCTTCACTTTGATACCTCACTCGACCCCATCGGTCCACTGGCGGTCCCTACAGATTGCCGAACACTTCCACGAAAACCCACGGTTTTGGGACTACTTTCGGTCCGCGGAGGCAGACCGCATCACCGCCAGACCGCATCACCGCGGAGAAATACATGTCCCCAAGGTCACGCCCCATTCACCCAGACCGGAAGTGACGTCATACCTGCGCCCCATTCACCTGCGCACACCGCCCCAATACCGCCCCATTTTTTTTTCTGCGCATGCGCAGTGAGGCGCTACTTTGCCAATTTAACCTTTGTATACTACTTAGGATCCCCAAACTTCACAGCCGTATAACAATATTGGCTGGATAACCTTTTGAAATAACTTAACATTACAATCAATTGTCAGTAACATACTCTCAATTTTCTTTCTGAGGCAGAACGCGGCTTTGAAGGCTTGACCAGCTTCTCCGTTTATACTTTATAAACCTTTGAACCATAAACTCTCTCTCCACACAGTGTCAAAAGTATTTTAAAATCCACAAATGCACAAACTATTTCCCCCAGAACTAAGGAAATTAGCAGTAAGTGTTTGTATTACAAAAACATTGCCATTTGTTGAGTGGCAGATGATCTAAACCCCATTCTGGCTTCCGTCAGTAAACCGCTAATCTCTGCAAGACCACTTACGTCTCTTGTTAATGATTGCAGTGAAAACTGTCCCAAGACAACTTTGTATAGCTTTATCCATCTATAGTTATCTGGATAACTGGTACACCCCTTATTTTTATGTATACTTTTTATCATACCAATTTACAGCGTATTATTAAAAATACATGGAAGGACGCCAAAGGACTTCCATCACCTAAAATCTACGATTGAATTCACCTCAGACGTGGATCTCATTCAAATCTCCGCCATGTTCTCCAGCAGGTGTTTTCCCGATTAGTGACGTCATATCTTTACGCTGTAGTACAAACCCTCGCGGAGGTCAGCCCAGTCTTGTTTGCAGCGCGTCCGTGGGACTGTGCTTTGATACTGCAGCAATTTGGAAAAGGGAAGATTGACAAATTTGTGTATTATTTACATGTATTTGCATAATTACAAAACTTTCCAAATATCTGGAATTGCAGATAAATCTGGAAAACTCCAATCTAGCCTATGGATGGATGTGCTTTGGCGCTCCCTCGACCACGGTTGGCACTGGTAATATGTAGTTTAGTAATGCGCGCTATATCACAGCTGTGCATCGAATGACGAACTGCTCCCTCAGTCACTCTGTGTTGATGCAACGACCGCTCCTCGGTCACGTAACCACTTCCGCCGCCCAAGAGTTGAAAACAACAAGGACCACCGGTGTGCGTTCCAGCCAAAAACATCATTTTCGTGAAATTTATTGCTAGCCTGACAAATCGATGGAGAACCACTCTTCAGGTACAGAACATAGAATATTCTGAGCGTTGTGTCGACTTGTTGTTGACACACAATTATGTTATTAGCGTCGAAAAACATGCTGAACTGATACTTTCATTTTCACGCTCCCCGCCAATTCTATGGAACAGTCCATTTATTAATGGGGGTGTACTGGTTTGTTATGATCGAATCCACCCCGATTTCAGTGATTCATGATTGAGATTAGATTGTGTATTTCTAATAACAGAATAATATTTTATGAGCACATTATATAAACGTTGTTGATTATGAAGTACATGCTCAGCCCATATGGTCCCCCCCCCCTTTCCCGTTTTCTCTCCTTTCTCCCGGTTGTATCTCGCTCATGTATTAAAGTTCGTGTAATCTCAGCAGATTTATATCAGTAAAATGCAATGTTTGATGTGAAACAATTGGAGACATAATTTGTGCTAACATTCCCAACTGATCTAGAATTCATTGAAGCTACATTGATTTGATATTGTAAAGAGCATGTGAGATGCAGAAGTAGCTATTTTTAGATTATTGCTAAATAAGGATAATGCATAACCCAGAAACTCTGGCTGTGATAGGTAAATTTAGGGTAAGGGGGCGTGGCATTCCTATCACAGCCCAGATCGAGGGTGGGTTAAATTTTGGAGAAAAAAATTCGTCTCGCGAAGAGCAACTTTTCGCTGACGAAAATAACGAAACGGGAGAGAAAAATATGCCAATTTGATACAGTTTGACCGACCTGAGCTTCTTTCACCATGTACCATCTCTAATGACTGTTTGGGACTCCAAAAAATTAGTGACGACGAAGAAAACACAATAAACGCTCGATTTCGATGTTTACCGCCATTTCCTCCGATTACAGCTCAACGAGACTTGGCCGCGCGTGCGCACTAGTATCGTGACCTTTCTGATCTGACTATGGTGAAATGGACGAGTCACGTGGTCAGAAAGGTCAATAGCGTTGGAAATCTCGTTCTCTCAACGAGACTGAAAATGTTTGGAAGAAGATTTCGTCTAACGGAATGAGTCATTAGTTGATTATCAAAGTTCTGGAGATGCCAAATCATATTATTTATTCGATAAAATGCTTTTCGTGCCTTTGCCTCAATTCCCCACGCCGTGTGCAGTTGAAGATCTCGAGCAACTGACTTCTTATTTATTTTTTTCCTTTTCGGTCTGTATATGTGATTCGGGCTAAAGGGGTCAGCAACAACAATAAAAAAAAAAAAAAAAATAGACCCCTTAGCCGATGTTTTCGGGCTAGGATAATGCAATGATAAATGCACTGACTGACCTTTTCATCTATCGAGATCATGATTAATTGATATTTCATTTTGAATTGTTATGATTTGTCTATGACCATGATAATGGTATACAGTTTCCAAATGTAATTATTTCTATGGAAGACCAGTGAGGTCATAATACAGTATTTTTATATGGAAGACCAAAAGTGTCACATTGCGGTATTGAATTGAGAAATACGCAAACAAGTGCAGAAGTCAAACATTTATGTTCTGTAACAGATGTAATCTGTGATTGTTTTCATTTACTGATCTGATTTATTGTATTAATATTTCAGAACGCTGAATACAGTGTTACAAGAAATTTCCATCGGTGTTGTCTCAATTTTATCCCAGTTGTTCCATAATTCTGAAGAGTGCCGAAGCCTATTGTGTCGACAGAGAGACAGTTCGAAGGCTTGCTACAACGTGGTGATTGGGTTAAAATTGGAATATTGAAAGATGGCTGAGGTTGAAGTACACGTGGACAATGAATCAGATATTGTTGAAGATGTTTCACATGGAGGTCAAGATGGAGGCCAAGGCCAGGGCCAAGCTCCTGAGGAGGAGCATCAACATCCTGCTGTAGACCAAGACAGAGCAAACGAGATCAAGGGACGAAGAAAACAACTTCGGAGCAAAAGTACGAGAGCGATGAATCGTGTGCGTGACTCGACAAATCGTCGCGATATGAATCAGCGAAGATTACAGAAGGAAACTTGTGAGATTCGTAAAGACTATACTACTGCCTGTGAACTGCATAACGAGTTGTATGATCATGTGCCAAGTACCGAACATTCAAGATTGGACAGATGGGAAGCTGACCTATCTAATGACATATTTTCCTTTGAAGAAGAAATGGAAGACTATTTAGCTTCTTTAAGGCACTCTGAAACTAGTACTATAGAACGCGCGACTCAACGTACTGACCATGAACCAGCAATCGCGGCACGACCACAAATAGTGACAAGAAGTGTCAGTGACCGTCTGTCTTCAATAGAAGAGTTGTCCGCTTCCGGAAACATGTCACCTGACCAGACGTCATCACTACAGAGACAGCGTAATCTTCCAGAGGCTTCGTCGCCAGTGCATGTGGCACCAGGGACAGTGAATCCGAGTAACAATCAGTACCATCAAGGCAGACTCCCCTTTGATTCATGGATAGATGGTCTAACTGAATTTAGAGAAACTGAGCTTCCAGAACTTGTACGGGACATGTCTGTATCCGATGCGCTATATAGACTTGAGTGAGTGAGTGAGTAGGATTTAACGTCGTTTTCAACATTGTTTCAGTCATATCACGACGGTGCCTACATGTGCCAGAACACGAGAGTGTCCACAGTTCCTATTATTCTGGACACTGATCAGCCCAGTCAGTACAGACTTGAAGCCAGTAAGGACATTCCCACTGTTAAGCTAAGCAAATTTGATGGCAATCCCCTTATGTATGTAGAATTTATTGAAAGCTTTAAGATACATGTGCATGATAAGCACCACCTGTCGGATGATATCAGAATGGTACAATTGAAAATGCATGTTACGGGGGAAGCAGAAAGAGCAATTTCAGGTCTTGGTTCAGGGGGTGTTATGTACGCAACTGCGTTAAAAATGTTAAAAGAGCAGTTTGGGCAACCAAGTATAATTGCTAGCGCTTTCATTAACAGGTTAACCAAAGGTTCTAAAATCACGTCTAACAATAGACAAGGTTTACGTGATCTGTCACTTGATATTGTGAATTGTTTAGCTACCTTGCAACGTATGAGTTACTTTGCAGATGCCAATGCAACAGAGAGCCTTAGGCAGATTGTCAAGCGGTTTCCGGATCATCTGATTCCCAAGTGGAAGAGCACCGTGACTGAGATCCGAGAGGGTGGTCGAACGCCGACCCTAGAGCATATCAGCAACTTTCTTCGCAAACATGTCAAAGCTGCATTTGACCCCGATTTTGGTGACATTGAAAGTAGTCGAAAGCCAGATTGGAAAGGTGGACAGAACAAGGATCGTCGATTCGGTGTGCATTCAGCACAAAATCAGTCTGCTCAAGGGAGGAAACCCATGAAATGTTATGTTTGTGAAGAAAGTCACCGCGTGACAGACTGCCCAACCTTTACCGATTCTTCAGTTTCCGAGAGAATACAGCTGGTTAAGAACAACCGGCTTTGCTTTGGCTGTTTAGTCAAAGGTCACATGACCAAAGAATGTAGGTCAAAGAAAAAATGTGACCAAAATGGCTGCACCAGGATGCACCATCCCTTACTCCATACTGATCCCCCGAGTGCCAGTAGTGCAAATTGGACTTTGGACCGAGATGGTATTTTACCTGTTGTGAGAGCACGCTTTAGGTCACAAAATGGGCGTGTTCGAGAAGGAAATATCCTAGTGGATAGTGGAGCAGGTACGACCATAATAAGAAAGGACTTTGCCAGGGCATTAGGTCTGCAGGGACCACGGGAGGGTCTAGAATTATCAGTCGTAGGTGGCGAAAGATTAGGCCAAAAAGACAGCAGGAGAGTGAAATTTTGGGTATCTCCAGTATGTGGGGGAGAAGAGTTCGAAGTGGAAGCCCACGAAATAGACAAAACTGTTGTAAGTGTTCCTCTACTGGATAGACCATGGTTGTCATCATTTGTGCACAGATATAGAACTCTCCCATAAGGCAGGGCCCATTGATTTAATTCTCGGAGTTCAGTACAGTCATCTTCATGTGGAAGAGGAGATCCGTCAGGGATTGCCGTTCGAACCCGTTGGAAAACGGACCAAACTGGGATGGTTCGTCATGGGAGCTGACAGTTGTAAGACATCTTCGATTTTTTCTGTAAACTTTGTCGAGAAAGTTGACATGGGCACATTTTATGCACTAGAGACACTAGGAGTTCGTGTGCCAGACTGTTCATGTCCAAAACGAGTGATCTCCCCTGATGATAAAAGGGCCATGGACATGTTGGAGAGTTCCTGTCACAGAGTAGGTGATAGGTACGTGATCGGTCTTCCATGGAAGAAAGACCCAATTCTACTGCCGGATAACCACTTCCTTGCCGAAAAGAGACTCTTAACTCTTGAGAGAAGTTTGCTGAAAAGCCCTGAGAAGGCAGAGATGTACAACAAAGCTGTACATGAATATGAGAAGAACCAGTGGGCAGTGCCATTGACAAGCGACGAGTTGAAGGCTGAAATGAAGCCAGTGTACTACTTACCACACCACGGGGTGTACCGCCCAGATAACCCGAGTACACCTCTTCGAGTCGTCTTTGATCCGGCCTGCTACTACAAAGGAGTGTCCTTAAACTCCTTTCTTCACAAGGGACCATGCCTCATTGGAGATCTGTTAGGGGTCCTGCTGCGGTTCAGGAAAGAAAGGGTCGCATTTGTGGGAGACATCTCCAAGATGTTTTTACAAATTCTTCTAACAGAACAAGACTCGCAGGTCCACCGATTCATGTGGAGATACCTGGATACCACCAAAGCCCCAACTGTATACCGTCTGACACGAGTAACCTTTGGGGACAAGCCGTCGCCAGATATGGCCAGCTTTGTGATGTTGAAGCTGGCAGAAGAGTTCAAAACTACTTACCCGGAAGCTTCGGTCATTCTCCAGCGCGATCGATACGTGGATGATCTGATCCACTCCTGCAAGACGGCAGATGAAGCTGTTGAGCGGATGCAAGGTTTGAACGAGGTCTTGGCAAATGGCAGTTTCACTATTAAGGAGTGGTTCTGTTCGTCAGAGGATGCCAAGGCTACGTCAAACAGAACAGTCTAAAGCCTGTGATCAAGGAATCCAGCTTGATTGCTGAGGATAAACCAGGATTGAAACCTGTTCCAGATGTTATGGACAAACAGGAAAACGTGAAGACACTCGGTGTCTGTTGGAACTCTAGCACAGATAGCATTCACTTCCAGGTAAAGGACATGGAAGTAGAGACACTCACCAAACGGACTGTTTTATCTAGGCTGTCAATGCTATATGACCCCCTTGGATTAGCGTCGGTTGTCACTGTGAAGGCGAGAATTGCCATGCAAGCCATTTGGAGACTGAAGGATGTTGACTGGGATGATCCTCTTCCGACTGATCTATGCGAGTTGTGGCAGCGTCTGTTTCGGGATATGAAAAAACTCGAGACCATACAATTTCCGAGATGTTTGAAGCCAGAAAAGACATCTGGTACACCAGAGTTACATGTTTTCGCCGATGCCAGTGCTGTGGCCCACTTCAGATGGGCCGAGTGTTCGTTTGGTATCTGCAAAAGCGAGAGTAGCACCTCTTCAACAAACAACCATCCCGAGGTTAGAACTCATGGCTGCGCTCATCGCATGTAGGTTGGCCAAGACTATAGTTGATGAACTAAGGGAACAGCCAAGTGTTACCTTATGGTCCGACTCCCAAATTGTGCTCCACTGGATTCAGTCAGAGTCGATCACCTTGAAGGCCTTTGTGGGCGTAAGAGTCGCTGAAATCCAGTCTACATGGAATTCTGCCAATTGGAAATTTGTTCCAACGCTCATGAATCCCGCGGATGACCTGAGCAGAGGTATAGAAGTCGACGAAATGTGTGGAAGTTGGATGAATGGGCCAGAATTTCTCAGCAGACCAAAGGATGAATGGCCAGAGCAACCGCCATTCCGTGTTCCGTCAGAGGATGTTGAGCGCAAAAAGCCTAAACCTGTCTGTGCGATTGTAAAAACTGTTCCACCAATTGACTGTCATGTGTTCTCCAGCTGGCAGAGGCTGTTGAGGGTAACCGCATATTGCCTTCGCTTCATTTACAATCTGAAATGCAAGATCGTAGACCCTTCTGAAATGATCAAAGATACTCTTCAGTGTGAGGAGATAGAAAAGGCTGAAAACTACTGGATCATCACCGTTCAGGGAGACCTATGTGATTGGAATGAGAGATATCGAGATCTTGCTCCCTTCGTAGAGAATGGAATCATCAGTAGGTGGGCGACTTCGTCGATCGTCTCTACAGTATGAACAGATCCACCCGATTCTACTTCCTGCCTCACACATTGTGTCCAAGTTGGTTTTGAGGGATACCCGCAACAGGATGGGACATCCAGGTTCTGAGAGAACCTTGTGTGAGAGCAGACGAAAATATTGGATCGTCAAAGGACGCAACCTTGTCAGAGAGATTGTAAGGAACTGTACCATTTGTCGTAAACTTCGGCAGCCACCTCATGCGACCATGATGGCTGATCTTCCCCCAGAAAGACTTACACCATTCTCCCCTACATTTACGACAACAGGAGTCGACTTGTTTGGACCCTTTAACCTGAAGTACGGGAGAAACAAGACTACCAAAGCATGGGGTGCTCTATTCACTTGTGCCACAGTTCGCGCCATTGATTTGGAAAGCGTGGATGGCTTGTCCACTCAGTCATTTCGTCAAGCCTTGCGGCGTTTCGTAGCCCATCATGGATGGCCAGTCACCATTATCTCGGATAATGGTACATCGTTCGTAGGTGCTCAGAACGAATTGAAGAAGCCTCTCCAGGAAGGCCGAAAGCAAATTCAAGAATTTGCTATGCTACACAAGGTGAAATGGAAGTTTATCACCCCTCTAAGCCCACACCAGGGAGGCTTTTATGAGAGCCTGATTAAACAAACGTGCATTACAAGTCGCAGTGGGTCAACAAACGTTATCTTGGAATGAGATGTCAACTGTGTTCGCCGAGGTGAAGTGTTTGGTGAACTCTAGACCCTCGGGGTACTCACCCAACGACCCGAATGATCCACAACCGTTGACTCCGAACCATTTTCTGCTTGGACGTGCCTCAGCGGAGATTCCCCAAAGACCGTTTGAAGAGTCGAGAAATCTGCACAAAAGATTTGAATTTGTACAAGCAATTGTCGGTCAATTCTGGAAGCGCTTTATCAGAGAGTATTTCCCAACGTTGACACGTAGAGCAAAATGGGCGCTTAAAGGACGACAGCTAAGGGTCGGCGATATCGTCTTGCTGACAGACCCAGCCGTGTCTCGAGGCAAATGGAATCTTGCGCGAATAACTGAAGTTTATCCAGGCCCTGATGGTATTATCAGGAACGTTCAGGTGCGAAGGAAATCTGGTGTATATAGAAGATCGATTCAACGGTGCTGTCCGATTCTGGAGACTCCTGATGACCGACTGCCACCTTTTGGGCCCGGGAGGAATGTTTAGTAATGCGCGCTATATCACAGCTGTGTATCGAATGACGAACTGCTCCCTCACTCACTCTGTGTTGATGCAACGACCGCTCCTCGGTCACGTGACCACTTCCGCCCAAGAGTTGAAAACAACAAGGACCACCGGTGTGCGTTCCAGCCAAAAACATCATTTTCGTGGAATTTATTGCTAGCCTGACAAATCGATGGAGAACCACTCTTCAGGTACAGAACATAGAATATTCTGAGCGTTGTGTCGACTTGTTGTTGACACACAATTATGTTATTAGCGTCGAAAAACATGCTGAACTGATACTTTCATTTTCATGCTCCCCGCCAATTCTATGGAACAGTCCATTTATTAATGGGGGTGTACTGGTTTGTTATGATCGAAACCACGTTACGATATAAGTTAAATCCACCCCGATTTCAGTGATTCATGATTGAGATTAGATTGTGCATTTCTAATAATAGAATAATATTTTATGAGCACATTATATAAACGTTGTTGATTATGAAGTACATGCTCAGCCCATATGGTTCCCCCCCCCCCC
>JAVTVY010041234.1:0-18811 GCA_036873755.1 Hanleya hanleyi
ACGACGTTAAATCCTACTCACTCACTCCTAATATATCCGTGAGGTGTATATGATGATCATCTGTGTTGAGAATACCAGTGACTGATGATGTGGCACATGTAGGCATCGTCGTGATATGACTGAAAAAGTGTTATAAACGGCGTTAAATCTTATTCATTCACCAAATCTTATATGATTTACCTGGATTCCCGTGGATTTACCTGAATTTGAAGATACGCCCATCAAAGAGCATAAGAAGATTTATCTAGGCCTACAGTTTGTGAGTCATTTGTGACTTTCATTCTTCCAAGCAAAAACATGGCGAAATCTTTTCCACCCATTGTATGGTTTGTCGATAGTTCATATATAATATTCTTTAGTGATTTATAATTTTTTAGTTAATCTTGAGAAGGAAATTTTGTCTTCTAATTTATTTAAGCTATAATGTTTTCATAGGCTCACTAAATCCTTATTTTACGCACGGTTGGTGTGGGAAAAGAGTTACTTTTCACTCTCGTGTAGTTTCAGCGCACAGGGTGAGCAAAAGTTTAACAAAATTGATTTCAGTTCTCGCATAGCGTCTTATTAAAGATCAGTTTGAAGAGTCGTGCGTATGAATCGCGTGACACTAATCGGTATAGATTATGAAGCGTAATTATTCCTTATTTAATGCTCTTTGTATGTCACTCAAACTTCAATGAATTTAATGTGCGTACGGGTATCCGACCAGTTATCGGACAGGACAGTTATCGGACACGCATCTCGAGCGCACGTGTTGTGCTCGTGATGAGAAGGCAATAATATGTCAGAACAAAGTAGAGATCATTTCTAATTGTTATGCAAAATATAGAATTACAGGTAGCCACGAAAGTCGAAAAATTTAAATCTAACATTTTTGTTTTCAGCAAAATTCGAAATTTCTCGTGTTGTGGCGAGGTGCGAAATTCGATCTACCACCTTGTCTTCCCGATCTCGCTCTCAAGTAAATACGTATAGAAATTGAACAATGATCATATCATCTTAAACGACAGAACTCCAACTAACCATTGTCATGCACAAAACTTGAAAATACATTGTACTTCAACGTCAAATTCTTGTTCACGATGGGTGTCCGATAACTGGTACTGTCCACAGCGGGAACTGAGCTGAAAAGTCGAGTTAAAAATAGCTCTCGCACGTGCAGAAGGGAGTGACGTCATGCGCGGAATTCATAACGGAAGATAGCCGACGAGCTCAGCAATCATCGTGTCAGTTTTCATGTCATTTCAAGAAGTACTTTTTTATATATTCCAAATAAACCGCGAAAATTGTCCGATAACTGGTCGGATACCCGTAAATACTAATATTATTAGAAAAATTCACAGCATATGCATCTATCCATACTAGGGTGAAAAGCACGAAGAAAAATGCGTAGCATGCTCGTGCTGTTCACAGTAGCTTGAATGGACACACACAGTATGACTTTTTGTATGCCTGCCCAAAAGGCGAACGTATTATATGATGGCGGTTTCCGTCCGTCCGTCTGTCTGTCTGTCTGTCCGTCTATCCAATTCTCGTGTCCAGTCTATATCTGGAACAGTTTCCTATCCACAGTTCCATTTTTTGGTGAGTGGATACCCTGCGGGGAGAGGATGTGTCGCGTACCAAAATGAAGGTCGCTGTCAAAGGTCAAAGGTCAGTGGCCTAAAAAACAGTAAATTACTGAAGAGTTCATATCCGGTCTATATTTGTGAACATTTTCTATTCACAGTTGCAATTTTTTTGTGAGTGGATACACCAGGTTGAGACGATGTGTCGCGTACCGAAATTGAGCTCGAGATCAGAGGTCAAAGGTTACTGTTGCCAAAAATCACGAAATCATTGATTGTTGACAGTTTTCTATTTACAGTTCGAATTTTTGGTGAGAGGATGCCCTGGTGGGGGGAGGGGGGGAATGATGTGTGGCATATTAAATGTAGGTCAAGGTCAGAGGTCAAAAGTCAGTATGACTGAAAAATCAGGAAATTGTTAAAAAATTGTGGATTCAATAGGCGCAAATGAAGTGATGCATACCAAAAATTAGGTCAAGGTCAAAGCTCACTGACACCAAAATTAGGATATTATTAAAAAAAAAATGTTTGTGTCAGTAGATACATTAAGGAGGCATAGTGTGTCACATACTAAAATGTAGGTAAAATTAAGTCACTGTGACCCGAAAATCGTGAAATTTTTAAAAATCATGGGGTTTTTTGTCCATTGAGAAATTAAGCGACAGTTTGTCATGTACCAAAATTTAAGCCAAGGTCAAAGGTCAAAGTCAACGTGACCGCAAGATCCCAAAATAAAGAAATCATTAAAAGTCACATTTTCATATGCCTGTCAAAGATGAGGTCATCTAATGAGATATTGCGTTCTGTCCATTCACCAATTAACATTTGTTATCCATGTGATAGCTTTAGTTTCAAGGTATGGATTGGTACCAAACTTTGAGTATACCTTACTCGCATGGCAAAGTAGAGCCATACATATGACATCAATTTGTCAAGGGTCTAGGTCGCACTCTCCCAAAACTGAATCAAGCTTTAATAGCTTACTAAATGTGTTGGAATATTGTTGGAATATTCGAAGTTCTTTTCCCTGTATTTATATGGTATTGTCCTGTGGAGTTATCCCCCCATGTTTGAAACGCTTCATTCAGTTAAACCTTTATGAAATAAAAACCATACATTTACTAATTTAACGGGAAGAGGAGTCCTTTACGAACTTCACACCTGTTTATTAACAAAGGTTTACTTCATCACTTTCTTCTTCCTTCATGAAAAATTCTCTCATCTAATCCATTTGCAGAAAAACTATTATTTTCTTCTGTTTGACTATTGTCCGTTTTAGTGTTGGATATGTTAGCTCTCAACTCTTGCTTCAAGGTCAAATAGTTACCAAGAGTTAAGCTCATTTTAGCTGATCATTCAATATAAGATGTGATATATGTTACATTCTTATAAGCAAAGAATTGTAGACCTTTCTCTGGATTGCTATATGTATTGGAATCAAGGCTATTAAACAACCTTGAAATTTGAACCAATGTAACTCCAGATATACGGGCGTATATTGAAGCCCCTTGGGCTCTTGTTAATTAATGTCTACGCTTACGTGAATTAAATCCATTGAGGTTAGGGTGACATACAAAAAGCATTGAATAGGGAATAATTGCGCATGATAAAATATATCTACAAGTAGCGTGTTTGTACAATATCTTCAAGTACAAGGTGATCTGATATGTAACCGAACGATTGAAATGACGACTTATTTCCCATGAATGAATATCCATTAATATTGAACATAACTGTAGGAGAAATGTGAAAAAAAAGTTCCAAGTTTGTAAAACCATCTGACCTGTGTTGCGAAAATACCCTCACCGACTGACCGCCATTTCATGGTGCCAGCATGATCACAATACATGCTGCAGCCATGCTCGAGAATACACCACTAAGCTCAACTTGGCTGCAGCATGCTTGCAGCATGTTTCAATTATTTAAATTATGCAGTATGGTAGGTATGGCCATTGCACAGGGGCATGCTGCATTCATGCTGGAATTCTGCAGCATGGTTCCAGCATGTAACTAAAGCCTGATAAGGGACATGCTGCAACCATGCTGAGAGATTTCACAGCATGGTTGCAGTATAGTAGATATGGCCATTACACAGGGGCATGCTGCATTCATGCTGGAATTCTGCAGCATGGTTCCAGCATGGTAACTAAAGCATGATAAGGGGCATGCTGCAACCATTCTAGGCGATTTCACAGCATGGTTGCAGCATGGTAGGTATTACAAACGTCTAGTCCGTCATTCATAATCCAGCCATCGTCCATTAGAGAATATTCGCGTCGATAATTCAAAAACCTATTTCATATTCCATATAACAGTATTAGTACCAAATTCAAAAAGACAATCATAGTATACATAAACATAAGCTTGTTTTATGCAACAGAGAAGTGGTCAACAGTTTTCAATGATGTACAGGGGCATGCTGCATCCATGCTGGAATTCTGCAGCATGGTTCCAGCATGGTAGCTAAAGCCTGGCAGGAGGCATACTGCATCCATGCTGGGATTTCACAGCATGATTCCATAAAAGTAGCTATAATCTATACAGAGGCATGCATGCTGCAGCCAAGCTGGGATTTTGCAACATGGTGCCAGCATAGTAACTATAACCTACAAACATGGAATACATGTAAAATGTTATAGCTCCACTACATGGACACAGGTGGTGAAAGCCATTGAATTTGTCTGCACAAATAGTAAAGCTAACTTTAGTTTTCTGGCATATTTTGTAAATATGTTAGATTGTAATATATTTTTTCCTATCCATGTACTTGATCTCATGTTTCACATATCCAGACATCAATAAATACTTCAAGATGGACCATTGAAACAAAGCGATATATATTCCAGACAAATATCAAGTTTATGTATATGCAGGAAACTGTAACTGCATTCACCTTCAAGTTTCCAAGTACATGTACTTCCATGGTTATACATAATAATTTAAAGATAATACAATGCAAATAGCTCTTGTCTGTGTACTTTGGCACATCCTAGAATCTTACAAGCCATGTTTTTCCTGCAACCATGTTCAAAGTACTGGTTAGTAGTTATTCTGATTTGAATTCTGGCTCTACACTTGTCACCTGACTTGATTTCTGATTGGTACAGAATAACCAGGGCAATAGTTCATTCATATCATGTGACAGCTACATGGACATGTAGGTCAGCCATACAGCAGCATGGTTGCAGCATATGCTGGCAATGCAATATGACTATTATTCTATCTAAGTGGTTCCAGTATGATTGCAGCATGGATAGATTATGTCTGTGTGCAATTTTTGGCGCATTCCACAGGAAGTGGTCCAAACAAGCTAAATTTAAAAAATGTTAATGTGAACAAAATTTGTGATTTTATTGTAGCAAATAGATCTAGATTACTTGTCGTGACAGTAGTTTGCATTTTCTAGTACACACCTGTCTGATAATTACAGGTAAAGTCAACTATTTTTTTCTCATTTTTTTATGACAAAACACACCTAAAGAGTTAATGGACTCATTTTTGCTAAGTTGTGTTGATTTTTAAGTGAAACTCCAAAATATCATTGGATAACACATTGTCTCCTTAATAATAATGACCGTTTCCTGTTAAAATTTTAAAGGTATTAACGACTAGAATTTACTGTCTAGCATGTGGCGTAACACGCGTAACACAAATTCATATAAGTTTACAGTAGACGACATAAATAACAGGAGCTTAATACTTTTTCATGTGCAAAGGTACATTAACTATGATGTGATACACATAAAATTTAATTGCTACATTGTCTTTATATTTGATAATTAATTAGTTAATTGCACGTAACACACGTAACGTTACGTGTGTTACATCAAGGCCTTCTTTAGAAAATTTCTGATGACCTGCTGTTTTTCCATAACATACATAAAATGGGAGGTACAATATGGAAGATGACCTGCTACACTCAATGTTTGGCCTAATTTTAGATATCAGTAGGCTTGCAAATCGAGCCTTAATTACATGGAATGTTACATGTGTTACATACTCCTTGATTAAAGACATAGATTCTATTTCAACAAGATTTATTTCCAGTGAAATGATTATTAGATTCAAAATATTAGGTTCTGAATCATAAGAAATATTGGAATAGTCATTCTTCCCCAACCACGTGAGATCTATTACTGGTAAGATGCATTTTCTAGTACACCTATTGGCCCATGTCACGTTACGTGTGTTACAATTTGTATGATGCACACTAAAAAAAAATTGCTCTTAAGAAGTTACAACTATATTAGGACAAGGTTCCTTAGGGCGCATACTACCAAATTGTTTTCTCGAAGAATGATCATAATTATTTTAATCTTAAATAGGGGCGGGTTAATTGTGTGTTACGTGTGTTACAACAGACAAAATGAGATTTGCTCATATATGTGATTTAAACTCAAAATCATATGAAAAGTTTGAAAGATTTGCCATGTAAATTATACCTTATTTCGTCAATGTGTAAACAAAATTTATTCACTGGACTTCTAGATTAAATTTGCTTTAGTAAATTCAGACAATGTAACACAAAGAACAAATATTGTAACACACGTAACGCAAGACTTTCACTTCCACCTCTTCCATTTGTTATTTTTATGGCTCCACACTATGTTGGTATAGAAAAGTGTTTATTCTTCTTGAAAAATAACTACACATTAGATTGAATCATCTATACAAATCAGACGATTTTGAGTTTAAATCACGTATATGAATAAATCACGTTTTGTGTGATGTAACACACGTAATGCATAATTAACTGTCCCGAATCAAGGTACAATTAATCGTGATTGTTCTGAGAGAAAATTTTTAAGTAGTATGTGCCCTAAGGATCCTTTTCCTAATATAGTTGTAACTCCTTAACAGTCAGGTTTTTTTAAGGGTCAATCAGTTCAGGCAAAAAAGTGCGCAAATTGTAACACACGTAACGTGGAATGGACCTTTTAAAGGTAAATAAACAGCATTTAACCAAGAATGTATTTTTCTACTGTGAAGTCATGTGACGCAGTCAGTATGTCGGCACCTCTTCCCACTTCCCTTATATGTGTTGTAATTTTTTCCTGTATATGGCGAGATTCTGCTGGTGGACGTTTCGTCCCCGAGGCCCGCCCCCTGTACAGACCTTTTGGTCTTTGATATATGTTAGCACTTGTGGGAAGTTGATGCTGGGTCGACATCGGGCCTTACAGACTAGTCTTTTGTGTTAATTGCCGTCATTTACATCTGACGACGATACAGCTCACCAATCTCCAATGTACGAGTTGTCACAGCGAAACAGCTCACCAATTACCAGTATACGAGTTGTCAGAGCATTTCCATCATAGCTCTCTAGATTTGTATCTAATACCGCTTATGCCGGTGCTAGGGGCCGTGTGGTCATATCATCCATGTTGCCACATGAACAGGTACAATAAAAGCGTACCTGAGATACAACACATATCACGAATCGTTAGATTTTTTGTATGTGCTTTAGAATAGGTTAACCAGAAGACTATTCTGTGAAGTCATGTGACGCAGTCAGTATGTCGGCACCTCTTCCCACTTCCCTTATATGTGTTGTAATTCATTTATTTAAGGTAAAATCAAATAAGATATAAAAAATACATCCTGTCACAAAAAGCTTGATGAAAGTCAATGAAGCATGAGTATACCTTCTTCTTAGATTTGATGTACTATCAATTATAGTAAATTGAAGATGGCCACCAACATTTACGCTCAATCAGAAAAACCAGAACTGTCATTTGTCGTAAGTCTCTTGATGCATCAATGATGTATACCAAATTGTACATCGAGCACTTTAACGGTATAAGAGAAAGAAATCATTAATGATTTTGCACAAATTAAAAATGGCCGCCAATCCTTCCCTCCCACTCAGAGGAACTGATGTGGTTATTCAGTGCAAGTCTCTTGATACATCGATGCTGTATACCAAGTTTGGTATACAATACTTAAATGGTATCAGAGATTTGTTGCATAAATTGAAGATGGCCGCCACGGTTTTCAATCAATCAGGTCTCGATTTAAAGTATTTGGATGTATCAATGATGTTTATCAACTTTCATATAAAACAATTGAATGGTAAACAAAGATATGTATCATTATTGATTTTCTATAAATTAAAGATGGCCTCCATGGCAGGATTTCCAGGTAATCAGAAAAGCTGGTTTGGTAATTCATTACAAGTTTGAATGGTTTCCAAGATATAGATCATTATCCATTTTGCATAAAATTAAAGATGGCTGCCAAGGTTTCCACTCAATCAGGTCCCAATTCAATAGACTTTTGGTCCAGGTAAACAAGCTAAATAGCTAGCAGGTCCTCCGCCAAGTGACGTGTTTAAGAGCATACAGCATATACGCTTCCAACATCTCCTTGAATATAACTTGGAAAGTAGATACATGTATGTGGAAAGAGACGTTTATCTAGAATTGCCAAGACAATTTGAGGACGTTTGAGAAGCAGTAATGGATAGTGTAAGACTGGAATGTCAGTCTGTAGTTGTATATTGATTTTGGATGGTGAGATTTATAAATTGATGGGTGGAATAGATGAAGATATCGCATTCACAATAAAGATGGGCACAATACTAGTGAGTGAAATCCAACATCGTCAATGGCAGCCATCTTGGATTACATACTACCTCAATGAAAATCAATACCAATGACCATCTAACTGATGTTAAGCACCTTCTTCACTGCGGTGGTCCAATAGTTAGAGCGTCGGCCTCGTAAGCGGTAGGTACTGGGTTCGATCCCAGGCCGGGTCATACCTAAGACTTGAAAAATGGAACTTGTTGCTCCCTCGCTTACGCTCAGCATTAAGAGGATAGAACAAGGACTGGTTCGCTCGGTGTCAGTATAATGTGACTGAGTGGGGTGTCATGTCTGCCTACGGCATGATATTTCAGTGGGACAGCACTACAAAATGGCAGCATTAGATCTGCTCTGTTACAAGTAGGTTCCCCTGCCTCTCCCCCTCCCCTCCCTTCCCGATCGTGATATAGCTAAAAAAATATTGAAAGCGACGTTAAACCCTATTCACTCACTCACTCAAGTTTGAAGTCAACCGGATGAACTGTTCTCACGATACTGCATAAGCAACTTGATGCAGGACGGAGGGAATCCAAGATAGTCAATGGCAGCCATCTTGGATTATGTACCTTAGTAAAAATCAATACCAATGGCCATCCAACTGATGTGAAGCACCTTCTCAAGTTTGAAGTCGATTAGTTGAGTTGTTTTTATACGCCCGCCAAAAGGTGGACGTATTATGTGATGGCGGTTTCCGTCCGTCTGTCCGTCCATCCGTCTGTCCGTCCCCCGTGTCCGGTCTATATCTGGGACAGTTTTCTATCTACAGTTCTAATTTTTGGTGACTGGATACCCTATGGGGAGACGATGTGTCGCGTACCAAAATGAAGGTCAAGGTCAGAGGTCAAAGGTCACTGGCTTAAAAAAAAACAGGAAGTGTTCGTGTCTGGTCTATATCTGTGATCATTTTGTATCCACAGTTGCAATATTCTGTGAGTGGATACGCTAGGTGGAGACGATGTGTCGCATACAAAAAATGAAGTCCCTGTTTTTTTAGGCCAGTGACCTTTGACCTCTGACCTTGACCTTCATTTTGGTACGCGACACATCGTCTCCCCATAGGGTATCCAGTCACCAAAAATTAGAACTGTAGATAGAAAACTGTCCCAGATATAGACCGGACACGGGGGACAGACAGACGGATGGACGGACGGAAAATAAAAAGTCGTACAGTGATCGGGCAAACCTGTCGCCTTTTCATGTTTTTTTTTCTGAACACCAATTGGAGTGAATGGCTGTAGATACAGAAGTCATAATAATACTTTCATAATGATCCCTTGACATTTGAAATTGTGGGAATATCATTCGATTTCAATTTAATTGACGTAATTTGTCGAAAATTGAACAAATGTGAATACCGTACCAATCCATCACGTCGGTTCGACACCCACTCACCACGGCTTACTATTCGCCATGAATGACCAAAGTTGTTTTATCAAACTATATAATTCTGAAATTGGTATTTCATGGGAATTATGGGAAAACAAACAAAATTCAAATCAGACATATCAGTAGAGTTAATTGTCAACACTTTACTATCCATACTAACGAATCCCGGAGGTTATCTCTTCGAAAAGGCCGCATCGGTCATTAACAACAACAACACAACAGACGTGCTCGTTCTTTACATCACAGAATCATTCTACATTCAATACAGTTTGAAATATATGGACGTTTTCGTCTTATAGATGACGATAATAAGGTTTCCAGTCAACTTGCATACAAACGACATTTCCGAATCCTGTCGTCGTCGAGTTCCACGTTGTCAGAATGATTGTCACTGTCAGAATCACTGGAATAGGAGCCGTATGGCTCAAATTGATAGGGATGAACTCCGTTGTTGGTCTTCAAACAAGTCAGTGTTAATTTGCCTGTCACCATCCTCCTCTATGTCTATTTCATCTTCTTGACGAAAAATATTTCCATCTAAGGAGCTAATATCGCTCGAATCGACATGTGAATCGGAGCTCTGACAGCACTCGCTTTCCATGTTATCCGCTGTTTTTTCTCAGGCAATTGCCCTGCGAAAATTCATTTTTTCCGACAACTTTTCCGACTTTCAATCAGGCAATTTCTAGTTTTATTGAAAACCATGAGCTGAAACTTAGCATGATAGATACTAAATTATTGATTATTCACTGCGTAAATTCGCGTGTGAATCCTCGATAAACTTTTTGTGTTACCACGGAGAATCCGTCGACCGGTAAGGTGGTGACACGCTTCAAGAGTTGCGGGCCGTTTTTTGAGGGCTTCCCCCGCGAGGGTATGTCGGCGCTGCTGGCAATGTGCGATCCCCGACCAACCGAAATGCATTAAAAATTATGTAACCGCCTAATTCAGAACACGAGGAAGCTAACGGTGGGTTGCACATAATTCTCGTGTCGATATTTCAATATTTTTGCGCGATTTATAAACTTCAGATAATTATCTCATAGCCTAAAATTTTGTCAAAACTCTTGTGCAGCACCAATATTTGTAGCTGGGGTTATATTTTCTATAATTCAGTAGCTAATTTACTTTGGGGAGTTGTGAGAGCTCTCCCAATTTCTATTTTGTGAACCTTTCCCGCTTCTCGCTTGGCGCCGAGTTTACATCCGGGTTCTTTGGGCACAGTTCATTCATAAATACGATAACACGTGTTACAAATAGTACTTTGACACGCCCACCTTTTGATCAATAACAATTTTGATTTGCTTCTATCAATTTTGTAAGCAGATGAACTGAATATATACAAGAGATACAGAGTATAGTCCTCTCACTACTGCTGTTTCAAATTTTCTGAAACTTGGAATAAAGGCAGTTTTAAATGTGTATGTTTATTTGATTTGTTTACAACAGCAACAACATAATTGAGATACAGTTGGAAGGTCACTTGTTTAATTTTTTTTTTCAGTTGACGAAAAAAAAAAACAACAACAGCAACATAAAAGAATGAAAATACTCTTGAAATATTTTGAACTGCTTTTTATCAACTTATCTCTGTTTTATAATTAGATAACACTGGAACAGCAGAAATACAGTTGAGAAGACTATTTCTTTTTTCAGTGAAATACAACACATTTGAAATATTGTGAAGTGTCTAGATAAATTTATGTCAAAACTAAGGTAACTGTCATCAGAACTTAGGCAATATCATTTGCCTTTGCCAACCCAAGAGTGAAAATGGAACCCATAACTGCACAGACCTTATTTGTAGAACCAATAACCATACAAACGGTAAATGATCACTATATAGCTAATAAATACAAGTCCATGGCAGAAATGGTTAGGTCATTTGCAGATGAACATCCTGAATTTGAGCCATTCACACAATCTACTGATATGATTAGATGTTTGTACAGAAAGTTAAAATCTGTTAACAAAAAGGTGATTGAAGTAAAAAGAAGAAGTATTGATCAAAACACACAAGCATATCTATCCCAACTATTCAGTGCCCCTCTTCTTCCTAACATAGAACAGAGTGGTCGAAATGTACAGCGTATTATGGAAAATGCACACACAGCAAGAGAAAGGCAGCTCGCTGAGTCTTTAGTAAAGGAAAAAGAGGAAAAAAAGGTTTTGAAAAGGAAGTTAGGTGATATTTCTGAGAGTGACCGATCCAAAACAGAGGACATAGTTAAACTAGAAACCTCCTTTCAAGTAGCTTTGGATAAGATTGAATCCTTATCAAAACAGCTAGATGATTCTTTGAAGTCAAACACTTGTGATGCTAGGAAAATAACTTTTTTCCACTCTCACTATTCAGATGCTTCAGAAAAAATTGAAAAACTAGAGATTCAGTTGGAGAAAGCAAAATTAAAACAGAAACAAGGCTCAACAAAAACCTGAACAAGAAATTAAAACGAAGAGATGAAAAATTGAAGAAATTAGAGAGCATTTCTAAATATAAAGAATTAGTTGAAGAGGAAAACACAGCACTAAGGTTAGCAGTTGATGAAGAGCAATCATGTGCTCATGATATCAAAGAAAAGCTAGAAGAGGTAAAACATGAGAAGAGTTCAATCCTCAAGCTCTTGCAATACTATAAGAAAAAAACTACACAGTCTTAGAGAAAAACAAGGTGTCATAGATGATTGTTCAGAAATCGGGATAGGAAATCTTAAAGAAAAAGTCAGATCACTAGAAGGAGAAAATAAAGAGCTACAAGATTTAGTAAGTCTTTTAGAAGACCCTGAAATCCTCACTTTCTCTGATGGAAAATACACGGATGAGATCCGTCAAGTTATTATGGAACTTTTGGCCCTTAACGTTAGCATGAATAAAGTAGATGAGGTAATCAAGGTAGTCTTAAAGCACCTAGCAAACAAAAGTATATCCAGATTGCCAGCTCTCAGCTCAAGGTCAAAAATGTTAGTTGAAGCTAGATATTTAGCTAAAGCCCATGTGCATGCTAGAATCAAAAGCCAACACATCAACCGGGAATTGCCTTCATTACGATGGGACAACAAAATTTCACAGACAATACCAAAACTGGCAGGTTACCCTCCAGGATGGTCGAACTCTTTCCTTAGGTCTTCATGAGATGAGTGGGGGAGATACTGCGAACACTGTAGAATCTTTCAAAGAAGTTGTTGGTGAGTTAGCAGAGATGCTGTCTGACCCTGATCATAAGGCAGAGAAAGCATCTCTATTGATTGCTAGCATAACAAGTACAATTTCTGATCAAGGTTCTGTGAACCCATGCTTCAATAGACAGTTGCAATCCTTACGCGAAGAAGTGTTGCCAGTTGCAGTTGAACACTGGGAAACACTAACTGCTGGAGAACGCGAGGAATTGAACCAGATGGGTAACTTTTTCTGCAAGTTACATCTCCTGGTCAACTTTGCATTAGAGTGTGACAAAACTCTGACATGCTTTGAAACTGTTGCATTAGAACAGAATACAACACAGTTTGTACTGAACTCGCGTGAATCGGGACCAGTTAGATTGGTTCGAACTGCGGTAAAAGCTTTCCATCCACGTGGAAGCGATGAAGCTGGTGTGGCAAGCCACTTCAAATCTTTCCTGCAAAGTCAGCAATGCAAACTTCGTATGATAGCATTTGCTGGAACACGGTTCAATGTTTTGTTCTTCGATGCTGCTGCTGTGTATTTCCACAGAAATCACATTAAGAGTTTCATTGCAGCCTGGCCGAATCCGAACAAACTACTTCAGGCTGTCAGCGAGGACATTGAAAACAAAGTCAATATTGCTGGTATCCGGGCATTGGGTATCATTGATAAAGTTGTGACTGGCCCTTTCTGGCGAATGCTCGAGAAACCTGGTGGTATTCTTCATGCCAATCCATACCTTGAGACCATGCATATTCGTTTCACACAGTGGTGTGATGATGCCTCCCCATTATTGGATGGGGAATTATTGTTTGACGAAGCTGATATTCCCATTCATCGCGATGAGACCTATCATGCACTGTTTGTAGAAACGGGTGACACTGAGCTTGACATACTTACTCAGCAAGCTTTGGAACTGATGATGCACTCTCTACTACTGTTATTAGAGAGGCAGGCACAGGACCAGATCTTGCAGGGTAAGTATGCAAAACCTGACATTGCTTTGGCCGCAAAAGCACACAATGTACCATGCACGAATGCTGCCTCGGAACGTGATTTCGGAATTTTAGATCTTCTCATACGCATGAAGCCAGCGAGCACAGTCCTTTTGTATGAGTAACAAAACATCGGAGTGGCTCAGTTCAAAAACTCATTCAGAGCGCATACATCTTCTGAGAGAAGCCAGAAACAGTGTACCTCTTGCACAAGCAAAGTACAAAGAACGGATGGTAAGGATCAGGCAGGCGCGCCTAGATGCCCTGCTTGAGAAACAACGCGCAAAAGAAAACGCGGAGCAGAAACGACAAGAGAAAAAAGTCATAGCCACAAATAACATTGTGCCATTTGGCGGAGTTTGGCTTTCAGATGAAGATGTGGATGAACATTTGCGTGACCTACCCAAATGTGACGTGCGTGGGGCAGTTAGTGCGCAGCTAAGTTCCATAAGCATGTTCTCCAATCAAAAGGGGACCGCGATCTATTCTTCCAGTCTCGGACAGTTCATGGGAAACGAGTCATTTTGACGGAAATTGAACTGATTCAGAATTTGAAAAAGATTATCAGGTTGAATCAGCCTGATAGGACTGGAACCGAGGAAGAGGCCAGATGTGTATACAGGCCCACATTAGCACGTGGTACAATATTTCGAGCAGAGAAAGCTAGGTTAGCTAGAAGTTTGAAGGAAGCTAGGATAAAACGCGCCATTTTTGATCAGAAACAGAAGCTTCCCATCTTCGAAACCGATCCCACCAAACTCGTGAGCTGTACGGTCAAGCATCGCTGTATCGAAGAAAATTCCGAAGAAGAAGCATGGTATACTGGTATGGTTATCGGGATAGTTAAAGCAAATAGGAACGCGCCATTGAGGACAGTGTTCGAAATAGAGTACGAGATCGATTCATCGCGTTGGAATTTCCCCCTGCTATCTGACATGAAGAAGGGTGACCTTATTGTAGACAACCAAGTACCAGGCATCCTAGAAGAGGAGTAGTTGCATGTGACACGTGTCATATTAGGCCATTCTTGTGATCAGTTGTCATTCATCCACTTGCCTCCAAAAGGGTTTACTGTTTACATCTGATCACAAGAAAGGAACACTTCTCGTGTCTAACCGGAATAGACCGTGGCTGTGCTCTAGCCTTTGTGTTAACTACTGTCTTAAGTGGAGACTTAGAAAGCTGACATTAAGGCTTGAGCTTCTCAATGTTCATCATTCAAAACTAATAAATTTGGGAAACGGTGACTTTGGATGGGGTATCACTACCGCAAGTGTTCGTCCCAGTCAGCGAGAAGTTTAGGGTCATTCAAGTATTACACAAATTTGGAAAATGTGGACTCTTTTTCTCTGTTTGAAAACTTTAAAGTTGTGAAAGAAAGCCAAATGTTTGACTTCCTGTTGTATTGCTTGAATGCCCTTTCAGGTTAGTTTGAAAACCTGTCCTGGTACTTTTCAAAGTTTGTAAATCACTTCAATAACAAACAGCTGATAGGACATATTCTAAAATCTCAAATCATGTAACAGTCAATAGAAACCATCTACAAATTCAGTCTGAATATTTTGTCAAAATTTAACAGAAAATAAAACGAAGCAAAACCTTGAAATCAGGGGAACGTGTGAGTTTCCCAATATTTAATTATTTGTAAATGTGTTATATGGTTGTAAATATCAGTTGTAAATATGACACACTGCAACCAAATTGTGTATATAATATTTGTTGCATTGTGTTGATACAAAGGTGATCCTTTATTCTACGAAAGCTGTAACCAAAATGTAATTCCGTCACATAATTCAAAATCTCTGTTACGTCATTCCTGGACAATTTTGCCCATGTTGTTGACCAGTAGTACATCACAACAGAATTCATGTGTTTGGGTCTGTCCTCAGAATTTTTTAGAACGGATAAATTTGAAACTCCTTAAAACATGGACCAAAATGTAATTCCATCATGCAGTTTTGCTTAACCACATTTATCAATTTGAAACTTTACTTGACGGAAATCCGATATAATGCAGTCCAGATGCTCAGGACTCGAATAAAACATCTCCTGAAATGAGAAACATTCAAGTTTTGATGGAATATACGTGTAACCGACAAATCTTCACATCATTGAAAACTGTTGACCGCTTCTCTCTTGCAGGAAAGTAGCCTTTGTTTATGTATGCTATGATTGTCTTTTTGAATTTGGTTCTAATGCTGTTATATGGAATTTGGAATGTCTTTGGATTATGGACGCAGATGACTGAGTTATGAATGATGGACCAGACGCTTGTTATCTTTTACCTTCATGGTACAAATAAGTACAGTATCTAATTGAACTCTATATTGTTATCATTAGGGGTGTGCTGTAATATTTTCTCATGAAAACCTGTAGCAGAAGAATGGAGCATAACTAAGTGGTAGCAGTTAACCTGTAGCAGGTCATAATATCAATGATTGGATCACACTACAGTATTAAATTAAGCTACAGTGTATCTCCTTAATCTTAGACTGGGAAACTTTAATGTGATCCTCATAATCATTATAAAGAACAGCACACCCTGATTGGTTATGAAGCTTGGAGTGACACTACAAGCAGGTTAAATTTCAGGCATGTGCAGTATTCACATGTTAAACTATTTCAAATCTTAAACAGAGGTAGTGCAGTAACAAGATTTTGCAGGTTTTCTCCTGCCTTGTACCATAAAGGCCTAGTTTTCTCAAAAGCAGTGAGTGCATGTACTTCTATCTCCTCCATGATTGTTTGTATCAAAGTTCCTGGCTGTGCAAACTCTGAATTCCACAATTTGTAATTGCTATAGCTATGATGTAAATATAACATATCATACAGAATTCCCACTGGTGAAATTTTTTGTTTAAGATTTAACCACAATTATACATGTAATATATAATGAACCAGGGATTTATTTGAACTCTCCTGCGTCGGTGTACAGTATAAAGTAGTTAGGTTTGACCGTGCTTGTCTGGCAAAGTGAAAAAAAAAAAAAAAATGAAATCACAAAAAAAAAATCATGGAATACCTTATTGTCACTTTATTATTGTTGTTGCATCTTACTCTGTGAATCTTCGGGATGACCAATGAAATGATTCAGATTATAGTTGAATATTATTTGCTGATCTGAAGGTGTGATTATAATTAATTGATCAATCTTCATTTCAAGGGAGATAAGTGGATGTCAAATGGATATATAAATAAAGTATATGTAGCTCAATGGTACTAGGATTATTATCCATATGTCTACATTTATTAATACTATGTATTTAACTTTCTCATTAGGTAGTGTCACTCCTGTCATCTTGTCTTCTTGTGGCAATGGTGAGGCTTTGATTAACCAATATTTCCTGCCAGACTTGGCAGGGGCATGAATAGATCAGCCTGGATGGATACAACTTTCAGCCTAATTCGCTGTACCAGAATGATATGTATAATTCTTCGATGCTGCCATATACTGTTTATACAGCAGGTATAAAGGCAGCAATTTCGAATTGGTCACTACTTTCGGCCTGTAACAGTTTCATTCACTGTAATGTATACATCATAATAATTGTACCCTTTATTTGTAAAATGAATGCATGGCCACCATCCATCCAGGCTTTTCAATTGGCTCATCTTGCATGCAATATAACAATAGATGGTCCTTCCTGAACAGCACTGGTTAAATATTTATGACTAATATGCTCTACATGCATATTAAATCTTGTCTTCAGTTACCTCAACATATATTATCTGTTCACATATTGTGACTATTTTTCACGCACAGGGTCCTACGTTCTTTTTTTTTTAATAACGGCATCTTCAAGTATCTGTGCAAACATCATCTGTGTCCCAGTCCTCCTGTGTTTCCTTATTTTAATAGGACCCTATGAAACTCTCATTTTTTTCAGGAAAATTCCTGTATTTCCTTCTCTTTTTTTTGGTATTTCAGTAAAAAAATGATATCTACCTATATTTTGTGAGTGGCTATGTGAAAAGCATAGGCCAGAAATTCATCCAGAGAGATTCGACATTTAAAAAATTTCTTGGGTAGAACAAACTCGGATGGGAAGCTTAATACTTGCGTGTACTGATCCTTGCACAATACTATGTAGCCAATCAATGGCCCTGTTTTCCTCTGACACAGCTCGAAATCTTGAACTAGTAATTCCAGTCCATTCAGATCCTATATTGTGCAAGTCTCGCATTGTGGAAGTTGGTCTTGTCAGAGTGGAGAAGTGACCTATGTATAGTGATGACTCCTTGGACATTGTTATGTTTGGTTTATTCAATTTACAAACTAAATAGTCTGAGGTCATGGGCTACAGTAACTGTCACAATTGGCCACAGTATTCTCAAATCACTGGGGCAAAACCTTCTAAAACTGTGCCAGGTCTGTTGGAAATATTTATCAATAAACGTAGTTAATATTTATATACCCCACACCCACTCCTTAGAACTTATGGATAAATGTGTGTGAAACTGAGAAACGGACTGCTGTCACTGCCCAACTCTTCTGCTGTTCAATGAGGAATGTCCATTGTTATTCTATTGATGCTAGAAGGGCCAATTTACATGTCTGTAGTCTCCTCCTGTTTGTTCAGTTTGTTGGGGATACACTACACTGACGAGGCACAATTATGCCGAAACATGTGTAACACTTTACTACCATGTTGGTGTTCTTGTTTCTTGTTACAAATTTGCTCACTTTTCTTCAAGTTCTTGTTTGAAGTTGAGCATGGCTCATGTCCTTATGAAAATGAATACATCTTCCTATTTTTCATGTTTGTTTGGGACTAACATTTTTTATCCATTTCATTACCTCTAAGTCTTCAGTTCCAGGTGTACCTCTCATGATCTTATACATGTACAATGGTGGAATGTATTTATACACACCGATGGTATCCATTATAACTATCCCTTGGCATCGTTCATCTGACAAAGTAGAGCCATGAGAGGAGATGAATACACCAGGATGAAAACCATTTTATTATTAGGCTTTCCGATCAGCCTTCGTGACCTTATGACCTTTCCAAATGTTGCCATATTTGAGCGAATTGAACACCAGGCATTGTGTTGTATATTTTGTCCCTCTGATTGTGTTGAATTAACATTTCCATCCAGAACGTCAAAGAGT